>JAVFBX010199986.1:0-12689 GCA_034783855.1 Mopalia kennerleyi | reverse complement strand
AAACGTGGCATATCTTGTGTTCTTTTTGTTGCTGTGATATCAACGTGTCTGATCAGCCGTTTTATACAGTTTTTATGTACGTGCAGAACATGCTAGAGAGGGAAAGTCACTTTCACGAAATTTACGTTTTTTCCCTGAAATGATCACGTGTACCCGGTAATTTTTATCGACTATGCTGTGTTTGGTATGTGCAATACGAATTGGCATGTTTTCATGCTAGACAATTCACTTAGTAAAAAACAATTTTGAAAAAACGTTGGTATCGTTTCTTTTGCCTGGTAGTTTATTTTGGTCGTGGGCACACATCCTCTTCAACAACCCAAGAGGGGTAATTTCCACTATATATGGTAAATTTATTGAGAAGAAAACATTTGATGGCTGATATTGTAATTAGAAGTGAATAAAGATGTTTGGCTTTGAAACACTGAATTACGTTGTAATTACTCGGTACACGAAATATGTTCCATGTCACCAAAAGAAAGAAACCGTTCACGGTAGGTTCCGCTTCATTAACATGTAAGCTTATAGTTGTCAGCTTTTCGTATTTTCCATTATTCTCCTCGTTGTTGTTGTAGTTTTTGTTGGTACAAACTCATCAACTTCGTTGCGTTCCCTTAACTGTTAACCGCATTCCGTCCATGCAAACATGTATAAACCTTCATAGACAATTTTGTTAATTGGTAACATAACGAATTTGAACATAAGGACAAATTTGAGGTAGGTTTCTGAATTTAAACTTTAAACTTAAACTTTCTTCGCCCTTTTACAAAACGCTCACGTCACATTCAGTATTTTTCGTGTTTGCATATTAAAACATTGACGTTGAATTTGCCGTTACTCTAATGTTATAACATTTAATTTAGGTGTGCAAACAAAATGAAAACGCCTCGTCAAAACATGTGTGATTTTAAAAATTTGAAAACGCACCAATTTTTCAGAAAGTGGTTAACTTTTGAAAATAAACGCGTCGTCTGTCACTTTTTTTGTACAGTGGCATGATTGGTTATTTAGGAAACCAATCGACATTGTAAGTAAGGCGATTGCGTTAGATCTCAAAAAGAAAAATTAAAACACGGTGAGCCTTTTTCTTGCATATGGTTTGTAAATAAATATGCCAAATGATACCAAGTATGGGGTCAAAGTTCGACTTATCTACTGAGATTGCGGGTTTCTGTATAATATTTGTGCCTGGCCGCTTTATTAAGTGCTATTTTTATATTTTTCTGAATGCGTACAAAGTGTTTTCAAAGTTGTGGCTACGGTATTGTTTATATTATTAGTTTTTGCTAGCAACTGTGTGTGTTCACTGTTTTTTGGCAATAAATATTATGATATCATGTTGTCGTCATGGTTCGTCAGTCTCATCTAAATCCACCACACCATCTGATCTGTTTACAGGACATTACATTAAAGCCACATTTGGATTTTCTTATACAATGGTTATTATAGTGTAGTCCCACGACGACTAAACTCTCACGACGTATAAAAATGAAGGTGAGAATTGTTCACTGATACACTAACAGGTGCTGGATTAACCAGCGGGTGGGGGATTAGCCTCAGAGGGGCTCTATTCTTTATGGCAAGTTGACGTACAGATGAGTTCTCCAAAGCTATGTATAACTTAAAATGAAAGGCATTTTAAACATTTAACTGTTTAAATTAAAGATTTTCCCTAACGTAATACTGAAAGGCTGTTTCTTCCATAATGGACAATGCATCTGGAGAAAAATCCACAATTTGGGACTGCCCACGACCTACCAGGCCGCCTAAGATTCCTGTCGATTGGTGCCGCGTGCTGCAGCTCTAACTCTTGTACCCAGGTACCTTGTAGAGGATGTCTTGTTTGTGGCCATAGAAGATCCGCCAGCGTGCCATTTCAGTTAGGTTATTTGCCGACTATGTAACGGCGACTTGGCTTGAAGGCAACTTTCCCGTTGCAATGTGGAACTATTATGAAACCTAAGAGGCCAGGGCAACCAATCCCTTGTAAGGGTGGCATTGTCAACTTAATCAATTGACAAATAATTACAAAGGTCTCTGGTGATAAAACAGTCATGCAATATGTGGATGCTGTCGCGTGTTTGATTTCAATATAATGTCTATAATATGTTATTGTGTCTGTAAGAAGAACAAGCTATAATTTATACTGTAACTAAAGCTGTCTAACCATATGTATGTTTAATTCTTTGATTTATGGTTTTATTGTGTGCTGTAAATAAAGATGTCTATAAGTTATGATGTTATTGTGTGGTGTAAATAAAGCCACTAAAAAGAACTCCAAGTGTTTCACACATTTTTAATCCGGTATAATACGGTACCATATTTTGCACACAAATCCCACGACGTATATACGCTTTTTCTGTAGTCGTCGTAGGATTTTAGTCGTCGTGTGCCTAAACCGTTATTATATCATTATGGAGTAAGACGATAGATGAGAAATGGAGATGAGTTGGTTAAGTTAACGAAGGAAGAGTTGTCTTGTTCAGACGTGTAATTACCCGTCTTTAATATTATTAGAGCACAGTGTTCCAATATTGCTCGGCCCAATAGTTTCCCAGTAAATGCAGTGAACATTCATAATCCGTATAACCGACGTTGATTAAACTAATGTCTCGTGTAAGCAAATCCTACATTTTATGCGACGATTTTAAAATTCAAACCCCTTTCTAGAGTAGTCCACAACTATATAACTACAGTGAGGATATAGTCGTTCATTTTACCGAGGAACACGATTTAAACGTACTGGATCTAGACAATACTCGCACTCTAGTAATATGTAGCAGATTGACAAAACTTTTCCGTTAATCTTTTAACTGGTCAGTGGAGGGGTTTCAGCAGGTGGAACTTATACTTTTCCCATGCCCGTGAAGTGTAATTTAAACCTACATTATAATGCAATACGCCTGACTCATATATCGACTGTCAAGAAAGGTAACAAACCGGTCTCAATATCAAACTGAATGTTAAACAGTTTTTTATGTACTGTCTATAGCTAAACGACATGCATTGCAGCAGATCCGGAGCAAATAGTATTTTTATTAGAGATACAAAAATTAAATAACTGGTCATTTTAAAATGAACTCTAGAAATATACTTTATTACTTAAATAACTCATACAAAGGAATGGAAGTTACATACACTTGTCAGATGCCGGTGACATAATTATACTCTTTATATTAGTTAACAGTTTGGAATGTAAATCATACACCGGTGCTAACGAACTGAATATATGATGCAGGACAAATTTGCAGCAAAGCAATTTTTAAAAACTCATTGAATAGGAGTAAAAAGAAGTGGACATATGACAAATTGACAATTATTACTTATGATAAATACTGTGGTAAAAAAGTGGAAATGCAACAGATTTACTTCAAGTTAATTAGATTATACATGCAGGTGGACATTCATAGTGTGTACTTAACATTGGCCTGGATCCGTATTAATATCTAGTACCGGATATACGTGACCAATCTACCGATTGTGGACACAGTTCGTTTATCAATAACTTATAACAATATATTTCTAAAAATTAATCACACTGGTACAGGGATGCGGATTAATTCAAATCAATGAATCGATGATTAGATAAACTCCCCGAGACAAGATTGTCTCTCAACAACTTATCGAACACCTTTTGTGTTTTCGGTCTGTTGTGTTCATTTGTGGTATTCGAATTGGTTATATGTTGTTTTTTTTGTAAAATCAATTATAATGTTTTATTTAATATCAGAAAACAAAAAAAACCCCACATTTCAGCTTATGAAAATACGTTTTTAAGACATGTTTTGTCAGATGAAACTAAGATTGTATTAATGTTTGTGGAAATTTAAGGCACGACCGCATATCAGGGTCAGACGCGTCTGGCATGAACACCGGGACACGTCACATACATAAATATTAGAATCAAAATAATGATAAGTTAGTCATACCTTTTCATTTGCCTCAATTTTATTACCATGATAATGTTCTAAACTGAGATACATTGTACCAATTTAAGGACACCGATACATTTTGATATTTGTTATGAATGTAAAAAATCTCTCAAATTAAAATGGTACATGTGACAGCAGTTGAAATCTCACTACCGAACCGGTACGTTACATTAAGTTATTATATATTTGTTTACAATGGAATATTTTGGTTTGCTTAAAACCAAACAGAATGGATTTGAATGTTTGAGAGAATAGTTAGAGATTTTCCGGAAAAGATTTCTAAATACAATTAACATAAACATGTAAGCTGAGCAAAATGTGGTTATTAACATTAGTATTGGGCGACGATGACAACATTAACAGGATATAGATTTTCTCCCCCCCCCCCTACGGTTTTTTAATTTATTGGGAAAACTACTGTTGGCAAGATTTATTGCCATGCACATGTGGTAGAAAATATACATAAAAAGCTGAAGAATAAAATTGTGGATACAGCATTTATTTAGTTAGAAGAAACAGCAGTTTGAGATAAAAAATTCGATAGATAAATATAACAATGTTGCTGTTTAACTCAAAATATTACAAAAATATTAAATGACTAAATATACACTTTTATCATGCTATAAGCTTTAACTAAGAGAAAAATTTGCTTGCCTCCACCGGCACTCGAACCCGAGACCATTGGCTTACAGGCCCATCACTCTATGAACTTATATTTAATATTGCTTAGTCCATGATACCACATTTCAAATATTTATTTATCAGATATTACATCTGCTTTTTGAAAAATATGGAAAGCAAAATTATAAATCCCCAACGGTGCACCCTCAGGATGCATTATGTTGTTCCTCGGCCAAACCAGAATAAAGAATCCCCAACAAAGCATGTACCGGCACCCTCACCCGCGCTCACATTGGCGAGTCATTGGTAGATGTAAATATCAATAAATAAATCAAAGGCAACAGTGTTCAAAAGACGGTTTAAAAGACAATTTATAAAGAAAACCATAAACTTTCAACTACACCTGAAGCCTTTTTTAAAACCGAACAAATTGCAAAATGCAGTAAGCAAAAATTGTGTATTTGTATATGGAATTATTTTGGAACAACTCTATGTAAACTTAGCCGAGGTTTTCCGGATTATCCCCAAGATTGTACCTTGGCCCAAAAAAGGATGAATAACGATTTAGCCTAAAATTCCCCGCTCAGGCAAATCGATTGAAAATTACCAATTAATTTGTATGTGCTTTTATGTTAAACTTTTAATTTTAAAAGTTAAGGTGGGCAATACAAATACTTACAAAGTAATTTGAATAAAGTAAATTTTCAGCTTTAGTCAAAGTGCATAAAGTACAAATGACGCTTAATGGAATTTTACTAATATGAGAGATATTCTACGACTATGAGAGATATTCCAAGACTATGAGAGATATTCCACGACTATGAGAGATATTCCAAGACTATCAGTGATATTCCACGACTATGGAAGATATTCCACGACTATATGAGAGATATTCCAAGACTATGAGAGATATTCCAAAACTATCAGTGATATTCCACGACTATGAGAGATATTCCAAGACTATGAGAGATATTCCAAGACTATGAGAGATATTCCAAGATTATATAGTCACTTCAACACATCCATATGTGGTTAGGTTGTTTGTTGTGGCGTATAACTAATGTTCCTCAAGTAATAAGTAAATACTGTGTGAAAACTTAATTTACACCTTCCAGACGGACAGAAATGATTAAAATGGGATACATTTGAGTGAAATATAATTTTTTTCTGTATAAAGTCTATATTGTAAGAGCTACATGTAGCAGTTCGAAAAGAGGTCGTCATCAGCGAAAAGATTTTCGATACTCTGACTGGAATGCCCATTTTTCAGAGCGTATTCTGTGATGCTGTGGGTTCAGTCATTGGATTAAATTGGCGAATCGTCATATTTTTAAATTTTTTTATAATGCTAAAACTAGACAAAATGCAGGAGGTACCCGAATGTGGAATGAATAACGTGAAATATCGCAGGTCACATGACGTGACACAGATCATGGTGGAGTGAATAACGTGAAATATCGAAGGTCACATGACCTAAATTTCAGGCCATATTGAGTCTGATTTCAAATAGAGCGCCTAGCTGGTGAATATGTGGCAACCATGAATAAAGCACTATTTTGAGTGACGTCTGCACACTTCAGTTTGACAGATTAAATTGATGACTACAGTGTATCTCACACTGCACCAAACATGGATATTGTGCAATTGACCAGGTGAATAGATTTCAACGAGGCTGAAAAGATGGGGCGATACCTTTGATACAACAAGAGAACAGCAACAAACACATTTTCATTCCCTTTGCAATGGTCATGTTCCACGCTGCTGAGTGTCAACAGCATTGTGCTTTAGCAAAACCGGAATCAGGCATACGCTTATTCCCAGTCGTAAAATAGTTATGCTTAGATGGACAGATACAGATTATGACAATCTTATTGGGAAATATAGAGGAAATAGTAATTTTATAGAGCAGCAAAAACTGTTTTCATTTTGATAAATCATTGTTTTATAACGTTATGGTGTAGGAATATCAAACGAAGTTGACAATTGCATTCTGACTTTGCCATGATCATAGTTGATCTGCGAATTTGTCATGATATGAATTTATTGTTGATATAAATACTAAATAAAATAGTACGCAGTGGAGTTTAAATACCATACACATTGCTCTTGTGAATGGTGGAAAGAAAATCCCTCTTTTAACCACTATCTGAATCCCTTCACTTCTACCCTGTATATATAGTATGCTGTTTTCACTTCCCCATAAATACCGCTATGTACTGATATTCAAATCTATGCAACGATGATTTAATTGAAAATTAAATATATAATTGTAATGTAACTAGATAAATTTTGCTTAGATGATGAATTCAATTCAAGTAATAGTTCTTTCTCTACACAAACCCTTTAACTTTTCAAATCTACCCAGTGAAATTAGTGGAATGTTGTTAAAATTTAAATCAGCGTAGATCGTTTTTTATGTTAATGTGTTTTAAATAACGTAATGAAAAATACAAATTTAGCTAAAAATATCTATAGTACCGGATGTTGCATCACACGTCAACATATGCTATATAGGATTAGTTTTGAACAAGATAAAAGTTTTCTGGCCATGATGTCGTACACGAACGTTACCGACAATTTCACATTCAGTGTCGTTGATATAAACGTTTTTTGAAGACAGTAAAACATGTAATATATACCGTTAAAAACCGAAAGGAAATTTCGTAAAAAAAACCGCACCTTGTGTGACTCACTCATATCACGAGGTCGAAAAACGGACTCGTTACAACTAGGAAAGAAACCGTTAAACGACGCATGGATGTAAGTTTGGTACTGTAGTGTGATTGTGGAATGTAAGATGATAATAATATAATTGTATAACTTGATAAATAACCAGCAATAGTAGGCATACTAATCCCGTTAGTGCTTGACAGAATTGGCTGAATTTCTTTAGCCGTTTCTGCGTTTGAGGGTTCACGCTTTTGAAGTAAATGCGAGGTCGTAATTAAACAAATTAACATTTACTGCGGAAAATACTCAATTGAAAGATATTCCATCACACATCATCAAGTGTCATATTAGCTTCGTCCAGAGCAAGGTGGAAGCCTTCTTTCAGAGTACCCATGATGAAGTTAAACACAGATTGCCAGGCCAGTTGAGCAAACTCGGTGAACTTTTCGTTCAGTTCTTGTTGCCACGTATGAGTCATCGACTCTGTGAAAGCGTCGAAATAATCAGGACGAAATCCTTTAAAGTGAATATGTTGTCTGCCTAATCCAATTAACAAAGGCCTTAAAGATTCGTCCAAGTCATCAATGTTATCGACAACGGCGCCAACAGCCTGCATGAACCGGGAGGAATGACCTTTGAAAGTAGGGTGTTGCAGCAAGTCTTCGCCCTCTGCATCCCTGCAAGGAAACAGTTGTTTGATGTGGGGGTACAGTAGGAAGATCCTTAAGAAAACCTTGGAGCCATGACCAGCCATGTCGTTAGATAATAGTTTCCACGTTTTCTTCACTACACGCTTCTCATCAGGGGAGATAACCCATTGACAATTCGGCACGGTCACCTTACGGTCTCGCATTGAACTACTCATTTGCATTGTCCGCAAAGCTACAGATGTGGCGCAACCCATTATCCAAGTCTTATGTATGGGTAGTCTGATGTCCAGATTTCTTATTGTCGACCAAGAATCGAAAGGTACACTTTTAAAAACGTATTGCACAATTTAAATCTTCAATGCAATTGTATCTATGTGGATAAAATGACAGGGTACTAACACTGTCACAAGATAAATGCAAGTGCTTGATAAACACGGTCCCTGTATTAATCTTCGGCTAGGTTTAATACTGGAGTCGTTGGCCTGCGCGTCGGAAATTGCAATCGAAGATGCGCCTCTTCCATGCAGGCATATCCATTTATGATAAGAATAGATCCAAAGTCATTTAAAAACGTAGAAAAGAGCGACCAGTCATTATAACATATACTGTCACTTTTTATAATGGCGTCTTGCGTGTGTCATTTATTGAAAAGGGTTACGGCTTTATTCGCTGTGGACTTTATTTTGCCGTTAGAGAAAATGAACAATAAATGGTATTGTCTTCGAGTTTCTACCGTTTTCCGCAAAGGCACACCGGTACCTGAAATATAGGAAACAAAATCCATTTAGCAAAGCTGTAACATAAGTTGTTTTGTACGAAGCAATACAATCACAAAACATTCCGTAACCTGGATTTATTTTTGTACAAAATTCCATATTTAATAAGAAAATGTTGTCCTATGTTAAGACTCAATTGTGTCACTGGTTTTTCGTGAACGACGCTGTTTCAAGTGAGAAAGAATCGCCAGTTGGTCGAAAGGCTAATGTGTATATATAAAATAGGTATTTTAAGCAAACTACCAACAGCTATAACGAGATAACAACAATTATCAACGCCTAAAAGAAATGATGTCATCTCTCAAATTTTCTGTATTATGAAATCAATTTCTAATACCAACGTTTTCTGAGGATAGATGTTACAGCCGGATGGATTTAAAACATTTTCTTTCTGGATTTTATTACTTGAAATGGAAATTGTTAACAAAAATGCCCCTGAGGCGAAGTTAAACACCAATCAAATCAACGGAATAGTTATTATGAGATATTTCAGACGAAAGGCGCCATATAAATTAAAATGCTACAGACTGCCCACTTCACGCTGGCTTCAATACGGTGCAAAGACCGGTACGATTCCTCGTAGAAAGCACCCTGCGTTTGCTAGAGTCACATCTTGTGAACACTAATATACCTGTTGGTCGACTGGCGGGCCCGAACCTGTAAACGGTCGTAAAAACTGGATAGATGTTTACGTTAACATCATGATATATGTAATGCTATAGTCTACTCTACTAGTAATGACCATTGCACATTCAGTCGCATTAATCGATATGTTATGTTATGTTCCCATATTAAACATACCATTCCACAACGAGAAAAATACGCGGTCGCTCGTTACCTGACCAAGAACATCTACTAATCCAACGAAAGATCTCGACCGATGTTAATGGACTTGTACTCTATATGTCTTCATATGCGTCTACATGCGTATCAAAAATTGGCATTAGGCGTTTAAGTGCATTGACGTACTAAACGTTTCTTACATACCTTAGGATTACAAATATGATCCTATCTTCTTCCTTTATAAATAGCGATGTTGTCGTCTAGATGTGTTTAAATCCAACTCCACACAACAGTGCAACACATGGCGAACGCTCTTCTGGATTCCATCAAGGTGCCAATGTTATATCAAATACGGAGGTGTTGAACATCATGTTTACTTGAATTAATACCGAGTCTCCAGTCGAAGTTTCACGTACACTGACCGGACACCATAATAAATCCAATTTGAACTTTTAGCTTCAGTTGCTTAGCTGATTCTTCATATGTTCGTGGTATAAATGCCGGCAAATTCTTCAGTATGATTATCAAGTCGCAACGTTCTGCACAATGCCACGGAGGTATATAAATCAATACAGACCTAAAAGAGTCCGCCAATGATGTATACATGTGACATTTCCATCGGCTTTTATCACTTTATTGCTTTTGCCAAATGAACCTACGGCGATAATTGTAAATCAGCATTTTTTTTCTAAAGCATATTTAGTCCTTGGCGAGGCTAACTAATTGCCCCAGGGCATTAGGTGTATTCTATTACTTTAAGTCTTTAAATCATCATTAAATTTAACGGATTGTAGCACCAAATCTCAGTTTACAGCGGTTCAGGATTAAGACCATTTATGTTATTGACCATCATTTATAACACAAATCTATTAATCCAGCTGCATATAGTTACCTGTTTTTAGATGTTTATTTCTATGATTTGTGGCGTCTTTGATTTCCTTAAAGTACCAGTTCAAGCGATGCAACTGGACTATATGATCGAATATAGAAAATAATCCAAAAGTACTTTTTCCTTGGACAGCGTTTATTCGTGGGGGCCTCCAAAGAGTACATTTCATCTTCACGTTCAAACATCAAATTGATGTTATCGGGTTTTTTTTTTCGTTTTTTTGTTGGTTTTGCGACCCAATTATAATGTTCTCCTTGAGAAGCGACAAATTTCAATTCTACAATGAACCGTTTTCTATAAATAAGCAAATTCTGAAGGATCCCAAAATAGTTAGAGAAAACTTACAACTTTAAAAAGGATACAATTTTATACTGGGTTGTTCAATATTTAGGTTTATTTTAAAACTATTGTTCGAGAATGACAATGACAATTTTGACCAATGTTTTAAAATTAACCCAAATATGTAATCACCATATATCCGTGTGTATCTTTTATTGAAATAGAAAGTTGACTCTATTTTATGAAACGCGTCAGTGGGAATAATGCTATCTGAAATAGGCTTTGCAGGTATACAAAAAACCTGTCCACAATTTATGTGACCGAGTGTGGTTATTGGTAATCCTTTTTCAACAAGGTCTAATAAGTGGTCAGATATTGCAGTGGAATAAACAATTTGTTTTGTTCATCATTGGAAAAACACCGCCAACATATGACAATTAAAACCACACAGGGGTGTGCCTAATAAGCTGTGAGAATTCCAACAATGCCCATCAACTAAACATTGGCTTGTCATTAAATGCTTAAACTCTACTAACTGTTATTACAATTTTAAACTATAATTTGCCCTATCATAATCTTTTTATTGAAGAGAAGGCTTTAAATTAACTCTAAAAAATCGACAAAGTGTAGCCAACATATTAAAATAACAGCATACTTTGGGTTTGTTAATGATCTTTTTGTGGAAGTTTATACAACAAAAAACTAATACTGTCTGACATTTTAACTGCAGAACAATCAGTATCAGCTGGCCCTAACATCTATAACATGAGGGTTGCACAATGTGCAGATTTGTATCGATCAATCAGGCAAATCACACTGCTCTAGGTAATAGATATCAAACCGGAAGTAGAATCAATTCACATTACCGAAAGAGGTGGTATAGGATCGGCTAAAATTTGGCTAAGAACAGTGACGACCAGTGAATATGGCTATGGTGAGTGACACAGAGAAGTGAAACTGTGAATGTTTTTTACTCAGATGTACTCTGAGTAATGATTTAAAAAATCAGCATGGTATCTATACTCAACCTTACTTTGTTAGTGTTTAGCTGTAAAAAGAAGCGATACAATTTATGTCCATTTTGAGCCCTGGGCCAAGCAAGAACTTTTATCCCTCTTGTTTCACTACCTTTTCGCGCGCAAGTACGTCAGAACACTGAGTTGACCGTTGCAGCTAAATTTGAGTTGCGTTTATTTACCCCAACCAATCAGATTGGAGCCTCCATACTATCCACGAACTAAACGGCGATAGTAAATACGGGTTGCATAGTTTGCCGAAAATAGCTCTCTTACGATAACGCGCTAAATACACTTTATGGAGTCCGGTTATTACTACCATGCGCTTATCTTGGCTCATGAAGATAAATCCGTCTTTTGTTGTATACTGGGAAACACTCAGATGTTGCAAAGCTGTCCATACCCGTCATGTAAGGAATAGCACGAAAGTGTTGTTCAGAGTTATCATAGGCACCAAAAATCCGCTTTTCCCCCGATATTCAGATAGCTACGACTTTACGTAATATAGATAATCGATCGTAAATTAAAATACTGTGCCTGGATAGCATTTTTAAGGTAAAGTTTAAGAAGAAACCAAGCAAACTTTAATTTAATTATTTTGGTAAATTGTATACTTCAACTTTAACAGCAGAGGAGGGGATATACTTATTTAGAGGTACTAACCTCTGTAACTCATTTCATTCTGTACAAACATACATTATTTTGTCGACCACCACCCTTTCCATCTTCTCTAGCCAACGGTTTTATATCCGAGCAACTCTGCATTACAACCCTTGGCGGATAACTAAGGTATAATGGGACTCGGCTTCCAAGCAATTGATTGGATGCGTGGCAACTTCTACGCATCCAATCAGATATTTCGAACATGTTTGGGGTATTCAACCAACTCTGTGAAATTATTCGATATGTACCTACCGCTACAGACACCAAATTACCGTACACCAACACTGCTATACAAAGTTAAACAAACTGTCAAAACTGGAGCACAGCATTCAACATAGTTTATCTACGCTGGTTGGATGTAACTGTAAACAAGTTGAGTTAACTATAACCTTGATCATTTTATCCGCCAG
>JAVFBX010199975.1:0-12690 GCA_034783855.1 Mopalia kennerleyi | reverse complement strand
TTCAATCCACATCTAGAATACCGATGAACTACGTAACAGCTGCGTACGTTTTTGACTGATTTGACCGAAAAGGCAGCCAAAAAACGAAGGCAACAGAAATTATAGCCGGATGTTTTAAAATTGAAAGAAATCAGAATTTTGCACCTGATTCCTTCATACATGAAGTTATAAACTTGCTGAAACCCATACGCATTACATAAAGTTATTTTCCTTTGTTGTCTTCCATTTTAGAGCTCACACCCTATAAAGCAACACAACAATAGGTATGGGTAACATATAGTGAAATAGATTCAATACCGACCAGACAGTGAACTTAATGTGCTTGTTTGACGTTCACACAACACCCACTAGAGGGACGCTTTTAGAGGGTTATGTCCCCCAGGTCGGGATTGAATTTCTAAAAGATCGTATTGTTTATGTTAACAGCATTTCCCGAATCATATATTCAAAGAACTATAGTATAAAGGTCCTTCAAATAACCATATTTTTAATTGTTCTTTGACGAACCATTTTAATATGGTTCTTTGAAGAACTTATAAAAGTTCGCTATATGAAGAACCTTTATACTATAGTTCTTTGAATATTTTTTCTTAGAGTGTAGACGTCACACCATAGAAGTCAGCTGGCCGCCATACCCCTTCTGATAGGCCAGAGCTCTTCTACCTTGGTCAGGCATTCTACACTTGGTATTTGAATGGTTAACATATCGCATTGGAAAGATAAAGTTACCTGTCCTTTGGATGATGTTCGCCGTTTACTTGAACTGCCAGGCGCTTGAGCTTGAACCACTGATATGTGTTTCAAGATCTTTCAAGATAGATCTTAGAGACGATCCAGTTGTTATGATCTTACATTATCATTGACGCTCTAAAACCTTCGAATTTTCCTATTTCTATTCAAATAAAGTATCAGTTAAAAAGAGTAAATCTCCTTCCGTTCGTAACACTAAACGGGATCAAGCTGTCACATTCCTCCTGTTTTTGCAGATGTCAGGATTAATCGGGTTTAGTCAGGGTTGTTTTAATGGTGGACAGAATAGCTGCGCTATCTATTAATTATTCACCAGAAATCTCAGTTGAAAACGGAAGAAACAAGACGAATGACAAGTTACATTGGTTTTTAAAGCAGTATTGTGTTCTATTTAAGGAAATGTTTTGCTTAACCGAATTTACAGCATTCAAAGGCAACAGCCCTTAACCCCACCACTCTCTCTTATTTGCCAATGTGTTTGCTGTTCTCAGCTTTGGTATGGTTTAATAAGCTTTCAACGCAATATCACTTGAAAGATGAAATAACGTTCAAATTTCGCTGCTGCTTTTTACATTCATAGTTTGTGAAAACTGTCCTGGAAATTTTACTTTAACATCATTTATAAGGCAGCATTATGGTTGCAATCCTTATCGTCGGTACCACTCACTAATCGGCATCTTTCAACTATTGGTGTGTTTGTTGTTGTTTTTGTCTCTTTTTGTTATCTCTATGTGCGAGTGTATTTCCGAGCGGGGTTTGGGGGAGGGGACGCCATTGTTGTTCTCTATGTGAAACAATATCAAGATAAATGGCAATAGCGTGGCGAACAACATGATGTATTGAGTGTATATTTAATCATGCAAGGCGATAAAGCCATCAGGGATCAAGACTCTTCCTCCATCCACACATTCTATTGATGCTGCATAAGAAAAACTTGCATGCATTTACCGTAAACTAACCAGTACCATTTTGGTCAACTGAATATGAAGTCGCCATCCCTATCTATAACGTCGCTAGATGGACAGAAACCAAAATTAGTGTGTTTTCGCCTCCGTCGCATAGACCATGACTAAATTTAAAATCACATGCGTATATGCATTGTGTATTTAATTTTGCCACCATTGGCAACTCGAACTTGATCCAAGTTACAGAAACAAACGATAAGATGCTTGTGCTATATTTATGTTTTATACAACTAAACAAGTCAAAGGCTTATCCTGTCAAACACATCGTAGAAAATGGTCACCTCGAAACACTATGTATGCGTGACCAGGGTGATATGATAATAAATCGACAATGGTCGATACATACTGTGAAGACCTGGTTGCCTTCTTGCTTTCTGGCGTGTGGTTGGAGAGAACTTCCTGTTACCCTGGTGCTTTCTGAGCTAAAGGGCACCCTGAAGCTGATATGGTTGCGATGTCGTTGTATTGTCCTGTGAGTGTCCAGTATTTGTCCTGTGATGCTTTTGTCTGTTACCAGTGATGTTGAAGGTGGTTTGCTTCATCCATTGGGCTGGCGCGTCGTCGTGTGGGTGAACTAACCTTAAGTGCGACGTTAAACCCCAATCAAACAATCTTGCTTTCTAGCTGGGTTAATTGTAGTAGCTGAACAGCGGTATCTGATATGCCTCTTTAATGTTATCATTGTTCAAAGGTTTGTATCTGTCTTCACACACAGCTGTTCTACTGAATGAATGTTGTTCTGGCTAAACAAAGAAGACTAGCATTTAAGAACACATTTAAGGCTTATTGGGTCCATCATTCGAATAATGAATGCCATAGTTACCAGTTTCGACATGAATGAGCTACATTTGGTCATCGTTGTTGGCTACATAATCCATGGCACCAGGAACGACAACTCGTCTGGTGCTAACACTAGAATATACTCTATTCTAAATTACCTTTAGTTAAAGAATCTTAATCAGCTTGTTTTAAACTTAATCTTCGAATAGATCGGACAAGACACGCGTGCGGAACATGTGCTTTAGCTGTCTTCCATAACTTTTAATGACATAATGAACGTATCCTTTTTTGTTAACAGCTTCTTTTAAGTAAAGTTTCATAAAACTATTCCATAATCGAGTTTATTATAATACTTTTAGAGCCAATAATTTCCAGAGTCTTTTTGCCTTTCATCCGAAAGACTGATATGACAAGATTTAGATGAACATGTCCCATCAAAACGAGAATAATTCACCAGTAAATCATTTCGTCTAGATGGAGAAATACGTGTCCTAAGAATTTTTTTTTCTAACGATCATCTACTTCTGATCTCCTCGACCAGAGTGAACAATAACTTATTCGAGAAGGGAACTTTTGAGAATTATACGGGTATGAAAATGAGAATATTGATTACGCTGTTCTCAGACTTTACTAACTGTAAACCTAACACCACCGAGCGTCGGTAAAGTTAGCACCCGAAAAGAAACCGATTCACAACAACTTATTCGAAACCTTCTCGCAACTTATACGCGAACGATTAGAAGTTTTTAATAAGTTTCGTTTAATCGGCTCAAATATGTTGCTGTGAATCTGTTTCGAATCGGGGGCTGACCTTGCCGACGTCACCACCGACATAGCTAGGTAACATTGACTACAAGTGCTTGGCACCGAGCAGCAGTTTAGCATAGTACTGTTGATCTCCGTTTAAGTTAAATTCCGAGATAACCCTGTGAACTAAAAGACAAAAGTGAAGTTGTCAGATTACAGCGAAGGTCAAGATATGAGTTCCTTTCGATTTTTAACAATTGCCGATAAAGTATAATCGTCATGTCTGTGAAATTCTATCGCTCGTAGCCCTTAAATACAAAGTCACAACGTATGACTGCAAGATCAATACGTTAATTAGGGCTTATTAATCAGTGATGGGCGATATCCCCTTGCACTCGAGTAACAAATCGCATCCTAATAGCTAAATTGATCCATTTGACTGGTTAAACGGAAACAGTTTAAACTCTGTGATAAATGGAAATATCGTCTTAAAACACTCCACATTGGCAAAACAGATAAGTGATACAATTTAATGCGATTACTTTCCACGATCTTACACATGTAAAGATCGTCCTGATGTCAACTGAAAATGCATTTTATTGAAGGTGTAAATTATATAATGACAGCAGGCGTCAGAGAGAGCATTAACTACAGGATTCCATGAGAACATCGGTTTCATTGATGATTGATTAAATTGTACAATGACAGACAGCTTAAAAATTAAAAAAGAGGCATTCCGAAAAAACAGCCGACGCTGACATTTTTTTTGCGCTTTTATTTGAACAGAATATGGACATATCCACCTAATACTGATTCAATAAAACTTAGTTGAACTTGATCGATTTGTTGTCAATCAAATCCCACACATACAGTTGAGAGAAATACGATTATATATTTTTTTTTAAACTGTTGGATGACTGCTTATATCAGTTCCTCTAACAAACTAACAAGTCAACCCATCAAATAACAAGCCAATCAATCAACAAATCATCCAATCAATCAATCAATCAACCATTAAATCATCCAATCCATCTGTCACAAAAGAATATTAATAAAAGAAAAAACTGATTGCGTGAGTAAATTATTTGGCCACTTCCCCAAATAATTACTTTCCTTTTAAATCAATCCATGCGTATTGATAATAGTCCACCTTCGTACCATACGTATTCAAGAAAACAGTCAGAAACACATTCATATTCCACAAGATCATATATGAATTTATGCCGTCTATATAAAAAAAAAAAACTTTTCATTTCACACTGTTCAAATAAGACTCCAGTTGTTTTGAACACATTTTTCATAAACATTCAAATTGATAACTCGCATTCTTTCTTTAAAACCTAAACAAAATATTACCTAATCAGAAGTATTGGTCAGACAGGCTAGTGTTTTCTTCCTCCATGTTTTACTTGTACATATGATTGAAAATGATTAGACCGGAAATATTGTTGAGTATATAAAAACAATAAAATCATTTTTGTGTTTATTTAAACAGAGTCTCTGTTTCCGCCAGAATTTGTTAAATCCATGTAAAACTTGTTATATTGAAATCTATTTTTATCAATTGTTTTAATTTAAATACTGTGACCGGTTGCTCGAAAGACTGTTTGTCGTTAACACTGGACTAAATCTCTAGTAGCGGAGAGCAGACAGACATATCAGATGGCGTGACGTCATCTAATAGCGAAGAAAGCTTCGAACTACCGGCCCCTGGTGAAACAAATGAAATGACATATAAAATCAAGACGAAATCACAAACACCATCCCACGCAGTCACCTGTAAACTTTCTATTGTTGAGAAAGGCCTTAAACCCGTAAGCGGTACATTAGACGGGGTTCGAATCTGCCAATGGTAAATAGGAAGGGGTACAGAAATCCAATATAAAACTGATAACAATAAAATGTGTCTTTGTGAACACTTATGGCCATACAGGTTTACGACACAGGTACAAAAGTCATAATCAGCAGCAAAGTTAGACAGGCAGCAATAAGCTAAGACAAAGGATTGTCCAGATTTTTTGGAAAACTTAACAGGGTTTCCCCCACCTGAACTAATGCAATTTTAGCCACGTTTGAAAGCAGCTAAATATGTCAGCTATTTTCTTGAAATTGTGGTTTAGTTTTTCCCCAGCAATGCTCTTAGCAGGGAGATGTCCAGGGAATAAGCTTAAATGCCGTACGATTAAATGGTATTTTTAGAGAAATGTCACGAGATTGATAAATTATTCAGCTAAATCTCACTCGATCAATAGGGACATATGACTAATCGTACAGATCATTAAAATAGTCCATTGAGTTCAATCATGGAAAATAAACGTATGATATATGTACAAGTTATCACATTCATAGAGTAGCGAGAAATGCGCGGACGGTTGGAGGGAGCTTCTTGTTTCCCTGGTGTTTTCTGAACTAAAGAGGAACAGAAAGCCGATACGTGATGTGTTTGTATTTTCCTGTGCGTGTCCTTTGATGTTTTTGTTTGTTTCCAGCGGTGTCAGGGTGGTTTCTTTCGCCCAATTGGCTTGAACGGCGTCGTGTGAGTAAAATAACCTTAAATATAGCGTTAAACCCCCAATCAAACAAACACGTTTGAAATTATTCGACCATATCGTTTAACGGTGTTGTAAACAGCTTGATTCATTGGAAAGAATGTGATTAATATTGCTCAGAGATTGATAACTTTTTTAACGAGTTGTTGCCAACAACTAGGATGTGAGTTTATCTGGCTTTTGTATTAAATTTTGCATTATTTTTTATGATTAAAAAATGTCGTTCACGAAAGTTACCTCCCCTGTACAAGAGAGTCATTACTCATCCTAAAGTAGAAAGCAAGCACCTAGCTGCCAATTTAGACTAACTTAATAGGATAGTACATGTATTGCTATAGCTGAATATTGATTACTTTCTTTTACACATTTATATTATTACGTAAAGAATATTTTATCACGGTCCAAATTTCCAAAGTTTTCTTTTCATTGAGCTCGTCAAAAACGATTCGATAAGTGAATCACATCGTATAGCTATCAGTTCCTAGGTCAGTCCAGACGAAATGATCTAGGTGCGTGTCAGCACCGGGATAACTAGTTACATGTGATGATAAATCGACAAGGACCAATAAATAATTTGAACTGGGGATGTGTGCTTGTTTTCTAGGACAACGTTGGTGGTAGAACAACGCTATACCGGACATTTCTCTTTAATACTTTCCCCTCGCAATATCATTCATCAAATTGTTGTCTATAGCGTCAACTACAGCTGCTCTATTTTGCCACATCTTGACTAGATTGATAACCCAACAAGCTTTAAATAGAGAGGTTATGGTTAGCAAGAACGCTTATATTCTACACGGTTAGGTTAGCAAGAACGCTTATATTCTACACGGTTAGGTTAGCAAGAACGTTTATATTCTACACGGTTAGGTTAGCAAGAACGCTTATATTCTACACGGTTAGGTTATCAAGAACGATTATATTCTACACGGTAAGGTTAGCAAGAACGTTTATATTCTAAACGGTTAGGTTAGCAAGAACGTTTATATTCTATAGTGCTCTGGTTAGCAAGAAGGTTTATGTTCTTCAAGAACATGCCAACCTGAAATTAATGCATGTTTGTAAAACGCCAGGAAGATATGGCCAACATATTGGTTTGGTTAATCACTAAGCCGAGATATCCTCGCTGTTGATTTTACTCATATGATACCCGATACGAATCTGCATCCAGGCCTTCTAATCAAAATGTGTTATGTGGAAATCCCGTCTCCTTATTAAAATATAAATGTAACTTGACCCTCGATTGATAGGGGATAGACGAATATACTTCCATCATCACCTATCATCTTCCCTTTCTTTCTCCCTCAGTCACTCATTCATTTTTTTAATTACAAACGTGCGTATCATCACACATATTAATAGTACTTTAAACCATGTACAACTTCCATATATCCGTTTTTGAATATGGCTACATGTGAATGAACCCTATGCCAATCTATTGGTTGTCACTTGTATTCCCGAGGCCAGTCACCAGAAATCAAGGCTGAGTTCAATGGGCCACTGTTACTATTTAATCCAGGTTACATTGTGGCGTTCTTTCCTGACATCAACAGATAAACAATACACAATCTTAAGAACATTCTGATATTATCCAGAGAGAGATGTTGACTATTAGGAGAGTTCTAAAAGTACCAAAGTCAAGCAGATCTATCTCTTGTTCATGGCGGGTTTCGCATAAGGAAATATATTTTATCCATTTAGAAGTTACGATATCTTATGTTAAGTCAAATAATTAAGAAGCGCAACGTCGGACAAATGTACAATCAACATTTACTACCTGTCTTGATTTCTCCACAGCTTCTGTACTCATAAAAGCTGCCTTCAATAACTATTTATGCATGAACAAATAAGATCTATAAATTTGTGTTAAACGCCGTGTTCATCTGTGTCTCAAGTATCTGACGGAACTACACACGAAGTAAATACCCACACTGACGAAACCATAAGACGTGAAATGTATTACTATATTAGGAAAATAATACTTTTCAATGAACAATGAAGAATGTGAAAACGTTGGAAAATGCTTTCACTTAGCCAGTGGGTAGAATAATAAATCGAATCGCAAATAAGGAGGGTATAAAAGTCAAATTGTAAATGTTTTCACCCAGGTTCTTTTACCAACCCTGTCAATATTAATGTTACATAAACCCCAAATCATCAAAAGTAATACACATATTTATTCTTGATCAGATTATATATCGTCAACTGTGTGATATAGGCTAAGTATCACCCTGAACCTGCTGGCTGCTTTTGCTATACTACATGTTTATGGTGTTAATTGAATAATTCATTATCTTATATCAAACCGTTTTCCGTCCTAACTATTATTAGAACGATAAGAAAGAAATAGATTGATACTTACGAGCGTTTAGATAGCACTTCCTCAACAGGTGAGCAGGTGATTTCTTAAACTCGCATGCGCAATACGTTTAATCAGGACGTTGGACACCAATGAAATAAATAAATAAATAAATAAATCGAAATCGCCTACTTAAAAAAATACGTTGGACGTGGTCAGGAAATGGGTCGAATAAACCAACTGTTAGTACAACATTAAATAGCGTTACGCATACTAGTATGTTGATACTGAGCTGGATTCACGTCACATGAATACTATTTCACATTTTACTTACAGAGAAAAAAAAAAACCAAGGCACAATCTGTATGGAGGCTCCTTTATATACTTTTCAATGATTAAATACATATTAAGCTGGCATGTTGTATAAATCTATCACTTAATAAACTATAATATTTTGGTATATGTAACTGAAATGTTCATGTGTATTATTATTCTTTAACTTTTTAATATTTGTTTTTCCGTTATTATAAGGAAACGACTAAATATTAAGGCTATCGATTGTTTGACCTGAATTGTTAACCCAATAACATGATCCATCATCGGTGACCAGTAGAGGGTCTGAACTTATTCGCACTTTCGATCAGCTAGTTGGGGTCAGAGTCTATGGTGAATTATCAATTGTTAATCCATTTTCTGCAACGTCAAATTCAGCTGTTGTAAATCAGTGCACGGCTGATAGCTTACGGTGACAAATTCCGTAACGTCATGGATTAATTTAGTGTAAAAAGGCAAATAGTCTTAAGATGTATGGTCTTTAAATTGAAGGAATCACCCGGGTCAATTAACAATGACATAACTTCTAGAACTGTTCAATTTATCAATCTTGAATTTCACCAGCTTCGGTTTTGAGAGTTGCGATGAAACTATAATATCATGTGAAGTTAAACAATCAGAGCAGCCTTGATTTCCACACGTATAATACAAAACTGACCCAACTATTTTATTTCATATTATGTCAACAACTTAAGTCACTAAACACGGAATAATTCCATCCATTTTCCGATTAGAAATCATAAACAAAACCTGTGGTGTGACTACGCATAGGTCACTTCTTTGGAATATTTTCTAATCGAAAACACACATATTCAATCAGCAAACACAGAACATTACTTTAATCCACAGTTATTCCAAAAAGTATATCAAACTTCAACTGCACACTTTGAGAATAATACATAGTGACTAACACTGTAAAACCGTTTAGCTGACATAATCATGTTTGCGAGCCACAAATATGTTTTTAGTAATGAGCATCCAGATGTTTCGCATCTCAAGAAGCTTTTAAAAAATCAAATTTTCGAGTAGAATAAACAATGATATAAAAGGATAGTTTTTTTAACAAAGAGTCTAAATTGAATTTAAATCCAATAAAATGTGCAGGATAATTTGATTAATTTATATCTGATTTTCACTGCATGATAATTAAATTATGAAACAGTGACAAATTACATGCGTTTAGAAGGTCCTTCTTCTAAGACACAAACATAATACCAAATAGTTCATCGTTAAAGTTAAACATAAAAACAAACAAATTATCGAACGATTTGGCAGTCATTTTAGAAAACATTATAATATAGATGAAACGTAGATACTTTCTGAACAGTTTGCTTCATAGTTGGTCAATTAAAAGGGTCAATTTGCAAATTTCTATATTCTTAGCAGCGCTTAATTGAAACGGCAAACTTACAAAAAGGTCAATTAAATCCAAGATCTTCAGGAAATCAATCTACCTAAGAATATATCGATTGATTGATTGATTGGGGTTTAATACAGTACTTATTCCCTGGTTAATATGGTGGCGGATCACCGATGCCACTGACTACAAATATAAGACAAAACAATCACAAGCTAGAAAAACAAGATGCAACAAAAGATTGGCTTATTCTTGTCCACCAGCTCCGATACTATCCGTGGGACATGAAGCTACCTCGCAACCGCCTACCATTTAATGATGTAAAATAAAAGATTAGCATAGATCAGGATAACCATAGATAAGACCGGTGTATTAATAATATCATTGGCGTACAGCCGCACACCAGGTTAGGTCTATAATAAAGCTGTCTGTCATCAGAACAGCCCAGTATGAACACTTTACTACACCCAGATGGAACAACTCTACGCCGGCATCGTCGTAACACACTCAAGCTTCGAATAACTTCCCCTCGGTCGATGAAAGCAAACGGCATCGCTTGAGATGATAGTCACCCCGTGTTTGCTTACAACCTCAACAGGCAGTCTCTCTAAGTGAAAACCAATATATCAATAGGCACAGCATTGCGATGTCAAATTAGACGATCTGTACAAATATATCGATATGGTTGAAACTATTTATTTACATTTGATAACAAGTGCAAAATAATTCAGAATGATTATAATACAATACTTAGTGCTTGATTTTATGCTCAACGCATAAACTTCGCGAGTAAACATACAACAAAATTGGGTTGACGATGATGACCTTACAGGTCAAGATAATTTGGCTTTGAAGGTATACACTTAACATCGTTGCTTACCAAAACGCAAAATGTAGAATATACTAATTACGGTCACCTAATGAAGATAATGAACAAAATCGCCGATTTTCATCTTGAAGTATGTAGTATGACTATAATATTTGTTATGTTATATATGGCTATACTTATTGCTGTGTTTGGAACCGCCATTTTAGCGCAATGGAACTCGAAAGAAATATAGCTGAAGAACGAATCTGAAGTCATAACCATAATAAATATCACAACAAAGCGTTATTTTATTTAAATCGTTTGACACAAAACGTGACACAGTGTCCAATAAAATCATTAACTACATTAAATTCTTCTCGCATTGATAAGAAGAAAATTTTGTTCCCGTAAAGGCAACAGATTACCCAGATTTATGAGATATGGTCAACTGAGATATTTCAGCCGATTTACTAACTGTTTAGCGCAAGTATTAACCTACCTCAATAAACTTGTGTGATTGATGAACGCGATGATTGCTTTTGACAATACCAAAAGTAAGAACGAATGAAACCGTATTAACCGAAATGACATTTAGTGGTCTTTGTTGGGTACCTGGTTTGTATTCGTAGAGGTTTAAATGACATGACGTGTGTATTCAATACATCAAAGTAACACGTTCTGTAGTGTATGTATATGTATATGAAATCTTTAACTTTTATCCATACATACACACTGACAAATCTTATTCAGTTTAAACATGTTATCCCTAAACTCACGATCTTTAATCTGATAAGCAACAAACTTTTTTTAAATTGCCCCTCCAGTCCCCCACCCCCAGCCCCCTTCATTTTAAATTTCAGGTAATTCAAAGGGCAAAATACAAAATTGTTGTATATTTTTGAATTTTCGCTCAGAAAAAGGATGCAACAGAATTTGCCGTCCTAATTATAACAAATTTTGTTATTTTTCTAATTGCACATAGCCGTTAATGGCTCTGCTATGAATATTTTCTTCATAAAGCATAGCGAATCAGCAGTCACGCCAAGTGGTTTATCTTATGTAATACTTGTCAAATCACTGTGCTTGTTCTGTGATTTAATTACATAAAATACTGACGTAATACGAGCAATAAAAGCTTATGGTTGTGGAAGTTAGCAAGAAATGCATTTCTGTTTTCGTCGAAGGCAAAGTTACATAATATAAGACATTACGCATTGTAAGAGACTTGTTATTTTAGCCCCAAAAATATTGGGGAAAACAGTATGTTAAGCAGTATACATTTCTGAAAGAAACCTAGTCAATTATTTATGGATATAATCCGGTTATAAAGAAGTTAATACTGGGCTGTTATTGCAGGATTCATACATTCAGACTCTTATAAAGTCTACAAGGTTATCCGAGCTTTAGTGTTTCGCACAAATTTCAAACAGTGGATAAAAAATGACTGTTACATCCCGGAGCGTGATGTGGGGCAGATTTCGGTATATATTCCCTTCAAGACGGTCTAAGTCTGATCTATACATACTCAGCGTCAAAACACAGACCGATATGGAATTTGGTTTGACATTCCAACCGGTATTTACCAGGTATCTAGTGCAGCGCTAAAGGGCAATAAAACAAAGCAGGTTGCTCAGGGGGCAGATTGATACATCCACACTCCGTATAAAAACATCTATAGACCATGATCCCATGTCGAAAAGAGTACTCGGAGGCTACATGTAGTATATATAGATTCATAGTCTTAGTTTATTGCACAATTTCTGATTATCTTTCACGTTTTTTTTCGCAGAAAGATAGTACGCCTACAAGAAATCCAATTATATGTATTTTAAGCGGAACATGATTGCCGTTTAACCAGTACTTCAAGTTTCAAAAGGGATTTAACGTTTGGTTATTTACAATAACAGGTCAAAACAATAGGATCCATTTGGCTTATTGTCTGCGTTAAAAATATTTGATTAAAAAACTCTAAATAAAAGACAAAGTTAAAACAAGCAACCATAAGATTGGTGGTATGTGCAAATGATCGGTTTATTTGACTTGTATAAAATGGCCTTCCGAAAATCTTGAAATACTCCTAAGTTTTATTTAAGATAATTTGC
>JAVFBX010199974.1:0-23001 GCA_034783855.1 Mopalia kennerleyi | reverse complement strand
TCGACCTGTTTCAATAGGAAGATGATGATTGGTTGTCCTAAATTTCACAAATGTTCTTCTTAATTTTGGTGGAAGAGATAATAAGTACTTTTCCAATGATAAGGTATTTTTAAATGCAGAGTACAGGTACCCTTTAGCTGAGATAGTTATGTCAAATTGCCACTGCTGATAAAATTGATCTCTTAATCTTCTTCCTATGTCCCTTTTAACAGAATTAATATTATGGATATCAGTGTCTTGTGTTAACCAGACATGATTCATACCAGTTTCATCAAATATTCTCTTTACATAACATATCCATTTATGTTGATGAGTCGCCGCTGGCAACAAACAGACAACTCCGCAAAACCTAAAACAAAGACGTCAGTACACAGACCGACGACGTCTTGTTCTGTAGCCACGAGAGCACCGGCGCAGCTCCAATTACACAGTAAATTATACATAAATAATTTGCCATGTGTTTGAATAGTTTCTAAACCGTTAACGATAAAAATATTCCATTTGTGTGCACTCTTTACCTGATGCATACACTAGCATGCGTTGTGATTGAGGTTTTACACCTTAATTTTAGGTCACTTCCCTAATATGAATAGGCCCCTGCCTAGCGAATGGAGGAATCCACCTTAATGACATAACCACTCAAAGACTGTGAAGTGGATAAGTTTATTACTTGTACCAGGTGAAAAAGTGTAGTACAGAAATAATTCAACGTCTTGTATGCCTCATAACGCCAAAGCAGTCATTGAACATAGCATTTTGATTGCCAGGCAACACACAATTTCTCTGGACTGGTTGTGAGAACAACTGCCTCTAATGTTCGCAAACTATCTGCTGTTTAAGGTGATATTGCTGAACAGCGTTGTATTGACCCCCATAGAAAGCGTAGTCCAATCGTCGGCTGGAAGAGGTACAAGCAAACGGACGAGCAGGCCTCCCAAAAGAATACACAGTACAAAGCAGCAGTTGCACACTCGCGTCACAATCAGTGAACCCTGAATTTTCTTGGGCAATCCCCCAGATACCACTTTCTCAATTGCCAGACTGTTGTTCTTCACTCCCATACCTACAAATATACGGTGTGAAAAATGTGAAACCATCGTATGATTTGTGTTTAATACCACGATTAATGGTGTTTCAATTATACAGCCACAATGTGCGTCAACATTAAAAAGGAAAACTCTGACACAACCATCAAAAATGGAGTATACTTTTTTAGACGAAACAAAAAATGATTATTGAAAACAGTACCATTGTGCTTGACAGATACACCGCTCTATTGGGCGGTAGTATTAAACTTAAGCGAGTGGGTTACGGTTTGGTATACAGTATTAGATTACAAACTGTAATACACGTGTTTCCACCAATTACATAAATAAGTCTTTGTCGATTTAATACCTACTTGACTCTGCGATTAGCAAGTGGGTCTTCTCTTCATTCGTCTCTAAGACTTCCGAGGTTCTTGATAATGCCTGGAAACCAAAGAAAACAGTTGTGCAATATATAAGCTAACATCCTAGCACAACGCACATCTACGTAAGTCTCGTCAAACACAATGTTCCTGAGGCATAGGTATGAAACGTATTATTATAGCTGAAATGTGCTGAATCGAGTTATTTTTGTTCTATTTTTGTTTTCGGTCGATTTGTTTTTTGTTCATTGGTATAGTGCAGGAAGCTATTACATCGTTTGGACCAATGCACACCACACATATTTTAAAGTATTCCAAATTTAATTGTTGCTATAAAAATCTATTACATTTGGCACTGGATGTCCAATGTCAATTTCCAACACCTCAGTTCACGGATGCAATTGTTCAAACGCATATATAACTGGCTATCAGTTAAATGGCTACATTATTTATGCAGCCCTATACCAGTGAAATATTAGAATTGACTTCACACATTTCACCAACTATTCTACATCTTATATTATTATTCTCTCCACTTTGATCCTATCCCGACCGGGCATTTCTTTATCTTATTCTTGGGGGTTGAGGGCGCGGTGGGGGGGGGGGGGGGGGGGGGAATCCAGTGATGTTTTACTACTACAAACACGGCCATACACAATTATGATATTGACTAGAAAAATTAAATTATGAATTTTAAAATGGATTTCATTATATGAGGTTATGCTTTACAACAACACGAGAACAGCAAACAAAATCAATTATTTATGCTCCCAGCTGCTGATGGCCGGGCGTCATGTGGATGCATAAGCAAACAACCGAATCAAGGATGGATTTCCAGAGCATCAAAGGGACAGACAAAGATAGCGAACAATTTATTTAGAAAACACAAAAGAGACAGTGATCTTGTAAAAAAGATATTATATCAATTGAATGAAAATATATTACGCATTCATGCATCATGGTATTTTTATACATGTATTATGATAATATTCGTCAATAATATAAATGTATGTGTGTGTATTTTAAGCTCCAGAAAACATGCTAATGCAGACATGTGAGATTTTGTTTATATACACACAATGCTCAATGCAATGCATCTCACTAAATTTCTTTTACTAAGGCAGTAAGGTACTACTGCAGCGTTGAACAATGAAATGAAATACCAAAGTGAAAGTACTGATAAAACCACGTGACTTAAAAACACACCAGGCGACGAAACTCCTATTACGTGATCTGTTTTCTATGAATGAACGTTAGCACCAAAATAGTGTAAAACTCCATCTGAAACAGTGTTTCGGCCAACCACGACTAATGCCACAGGAACCACTAATCTGTATCTGCATATATAGCCTCTGAGCGAAGCATTACTGGTAGTTTATGGTTATTTTAGACACCTGTCGACATTTCTACGTTTCTTGCTTTGTCAACGGAACAAAAAGAACCGATTCTCCTACATACGAACACTAAACACTTGTCCTAATTGACGATACCTTTAATTCTCGTCTATGGTGTTCTCTATATGAGCTTGTTTAACATTGACTGTAAAATAAAATCTAAGAAACTACTAACTATCAATAATATACTTTATCTTTAGTATGACTTTTAACTACTCAACGGCATGATTAAAACATATAAAATACTTCCAGAAAGCACACCCTTTAAAAATAGCAAAAACTTATCAGTGTAGCCAACTGTTTTTGCTGGGTCTAGGGAAGCATAAACATAAACTACTTTAAGTCCATTCTTTCTCTTTACAATGGTTGGAATGATTGCAAGTATACAATCAACATAATCTGAACCTTCACAGAAACTTTTTTCCGACACACGCTTGTTTAAACAATTTTGATCAAGTCTTGAACAGAGCCTGTCTTTGTTAAACTGTAGGGCGATTTCCGCCATATCTTTAACAGGTGGCAATGGACCTAAACGTCAAATTCTAAGACATCTTTAGCGTAGACCCTGGCCTTTATAAGCCTACATTATGGTCGTACGAAAAGGCAGACGATATTTTGCAGAATCTCATTGTGTGGTTTGCTCTGTTGTTATAAATGCACCGGTTACTGCGACATGTGATGTTGCATTCGACAGGTTGCATTCGAATAACTTGGAGATCATTTCTCTTCACTAACCCTTTCCCGAATTCCAGATGTGACGAAAGCTCACCTTTGTTTCTAATGCAGATTTTTATTTGAGTGTGACCAAATGCTGGATCTTTTGCCTTCTTTGCTTCTTAGTTTACAAAATCAACTAAATGATGGAAATATTTTGACCTTGTGATTTTGTTCTCTTCATTTCTCATGACAATTGAAAGGCAGATTGGTAACTAGTTGTTTAACTTTTTCGGAGAATTAAGAGACTGCATTTTTACACTCAATAAGAAATATCGCGAAATTGTCCGAGGCTTTGGGATAACCTGGTTCCAGCCTGAGGCTTTTGTACCAATGTGTGAGGGATGGTCTTAGAAGTTTCATATATATCTTCTTATTCAGTTAGAACTTGTTTTATATACTTCCATCAGGTAAGCAAAGAAAACAGGAGACAATTCGGATCGCCTCGCCTCTGGTAAAACTGAAGGTTTGAAAAGGGTACTATATGGAAACTTGTTATTGTCAAATTGGTTTACAGACGTGTCACTGTAGGTGGTAGCATTGTATTCATTGGCTGGAAAGAAACTGTCAGCATTTGCATTAAGAATTGACTGATGGAAATATTCCTTGGCAGTTATATTATAGAATTTGTTTCATATAAAGTTATATGGGTATCTAAAACATCAGTATGTAAACTCTCTTTGTAAATTGTTATTGTATTGTCTTTGTTTAATGGAGCATGAATAAATTAACAATTAACTGATAATTTCATCATTGCCATTCCTGTGTTTTTCTCCAGTTCTTCTTGTTCAAAAGATAATCGTAGTCGTTGCAGTTCTAATTCCTCCTTAGCCGGATCGATTCTGTTTCTGTTGAGAGTTGCAACTGTTTCACTTAACTCCACGTGTCTTTGAGCATGGCAGCTATTTTATTTAACTTCGCGTGTTTTTTACATTGACAGCTTTTTCCTTAAATCCCCGCGCTTTTCAGGGTGGCAGCTCTTTCACTTAACTCCGCGTGTGTTTGAGAGTGGCAACTCTTTCATTTAACTACGCGAGTCTTTGAGACTGGCAGCTAGTTGCCTTAATTCTACGCGCTTTTAAGAGTGGCAGCTCTTGCACTTAACTCCGCGACTTTTTGAGAGGGGCAGCTCTTTCTTTTAATTCCGCTTGTCTTTGAGAGTGACCGAAATTTCACTTAATTTCGCGTGCCTTGAGAGTGGCAGCTCTGTCATTTAACTCCGCGTGCCCTTGAGATTGGCAACTCTTTCATTTTACTCCGCGTGTCTGTGAGAGTGGAATATCTTTTATTTAACCCCGTGTGTCTTTGAGAGTAAAAGCTCTTTCATTTAACCCTGTGTGTCTGGGAAACTGGCAGCTCTTTCATTAAACTCCACTTGTCTTTAAGAGTGGCAACTCTATCATTTAACTCTGCATGTGTTTGAGATTTGCAGCTCTTTCATTTAACTCCGCGCGTCATTCAGAGTGGCACTCTGCGTGTCTTTCACTTAATTCGGCATCTCGTACTAAAGTCTATTTCACTTAACTCCGCACATCTTTGACAGCTCTTTCATTTAACTACACGTGTCTTTGAGACTGACAGTTATTTTCCTTAATTCTGCGCGCTTTTGAGAGTGACAGCTCTTTCAAGTAAATCCGCGTCTCTTTGGGAGTGGCAGCTCTTTCATTCAACTCCGCGTGTCTTTGAGAGTGACATATCTTTCACTTACCCCGCGTGCCTTTTAGAGTGGCAACTTTTTCACTTAACTTAACGTGTCTTTGAAAGTGACAGCTCTTTCACTTATCCCCATGAGTCTTTAGCGGTAGCAGCTCTTTCTTGTAACTGCGCGTGACAGCTCTTTCACTTAGCTCCGCGAGGCTGTGAGAGTGGCAAGTCTTTCACTTAACTATGTGTGTCTGAGAGTGGCAGCTCTTTCACGTACATCCGCGTGCATTTGAGAATGGCAACTCTTTCATTTTACTCTGCGTGTCTGTGAGAGTGGAAGATCTTTTATTTAACCCCGTGTGTCTTTGAGACTAAAAGCTCTTTCATTTAACCTTGTGTGTCTGGGAAAGGTGCAGCGCTTTCATTAAACTCCACACGTCTTTAAGAGTGGCAACTCTTTCATTTAACTCTGCATATGTTTGGGATTTGCAGCTCTTTCATTTAACTCCGCGCGTCATTCAGAGTGGCACTCTGCGTGTCTTCGAGAGTGATATCTCTTTCACTTAATTCAGCATCTCGTACTAAAGGCTATTTCACTTAACTCCGCACATCTTTGTCAGCTCTTTTATTTAACTACACGTGTCTTTGAGACTGGCAGTTATTTCCTTTAATTCTGCGCGCTTTTGAGAGTGACAGCTGATCTTTCAAGTAAATCCTCGTGTCTTTGAGAGTGGTAGCTCTTTCATTCAACTCCGCGTGTCTTTGAGAGTGACATATCTTGCACTTAACTCCGCGTGTCTTTGAGAGTGACATATCTTTCACTTACCTCCGCGTGCCTTTGAGAGTGGCAAGTCTTTCACTTAACTATGTGTGTCTGAGAGTGGCAGCTCTTTTACTTAAATTCGCGAGTCTTTGAGAGTGGCAGCTCTTTTACGTAAATCTGCGACTCTTTATGAGTGGCAACTCTTCCACTTAACTCCACGTGTCTGTCAGAGTGGCAACTTTTTTTGAGACTGACATCCTTTTCAATTCAACTAACTCCGCGTGACTTTGAGAGTGGCAGCTCTTTCACTTAACTGTGCGTTTCTGTGAGAGTGGCAGCTCTTTCATTTTACTCCGCATGACTTTGAGAGTGGCAGCTCTTTAACCTAACTGCGCAATTCTGTGAGAGTGGAAGCTCTTTACCTTAACTCCGCGCGTCTTTGAGATTGGCAGCTTTTTCACTTAACTCGGCGAGTCTATGATAGTGGAGGCTCTTTCAATTTACTCCGCTTGTGTTTGACAGCGGTAGCTCTTTCACTTAACGCCGCGCGTCTTTGGGGGTGGCAGCTCTTTCACTTAACTCCGCATGTCTTTGAGAGTTGCAGCTCTTTTACTTAACGCCGCGTGTCTGTGAGAGTGGCAGCTATTTTAATTAACACCACATGTCTTTGAGAGTGGCAGCTCTTTGACTTAACTCCTCGGGTGTGTAAGACCGCCGAGTTAAATGAGAACATATTACAATCACGTCCTTCTCTATCTCACGTAAAAACAATTATACAGCGATGTTCTGACTGTTCCCACAAACCACTGTTATACGGAGTTCTAATGCAATATACAAAGCGAGTAACTAAAAGAATGAATGTAATTGATTACAGCTGTGACAGAGGTATGGCCTTTACATAAAAGCGTTTTGGAAATTGGTTGTGAACAAGACTGTAAATGACATATACAAAAAATAAAATAATGTGAATTGAAGGGCCGCGAAATCCATACCAGGGAAGCGGCCCTAAAACCACAATTTCAAACAAAATCAACATTCGACCCACTGTGTTTCGTAGTGGCGTCAACTACATCCGGCTCTGTCTGTTCACTCCGTGAGACAAAATGCAATAGGTCGAGTATCCAGAGAAGTCAATGATAATAATGTTAATACGATTGTTATGTTTTTATTTCCGACACAGGAGATGGAATAATAACACTATATAGGATTAAATAGGGAATATAGGATTTAAAAGCAACGGGTAGAAATAATTATAATATATATAAAAGGGAACAGATATGAAATATATAGATAGTAAGATCATAATGGTAAAATCAAATGTGCATATTAAAGATTAACACATCGATACATGTCGTAGTTGAAGTTATTTTAAATTTAAAGCCCATCTTGTTCAGCTGTGAATACTCCAATATAAGTAAACAACAGATTATGTAGCATTTTTAGCTGGAAGAAGTGAAGAACAACCCACGATATTTTCATTCTTTAAATTGATTGTAAGTTAACTCTTATATTGTCTGAACCATAGAATAACGTCACTAGTGACCAGTCCTAGCTTTAAAGTCGCAATAATCAATTTTAGTCATAACCCCGACTATGTGTCAATCAATATTGTGCTATTGTTTCCCAACGATACTGACGGTTTTGTAAGACTTTATTTCTGGTTGATCTATGTCAACCCACCAGCCGCACAGAACATGACATTTACTCGGAGAAAGAGAGAATTGTCATATTTCAAACCACCCGGTTGATGTGATGGGTTTTATTGACGGGTTTCTTATTGATGGTGTTCTGTGGGATTTAAAGAAGATATGTGATCTTAGATCATCCTTATTATTGTCGTTGGATATGAAGGGTCCAGCTGAGGTTTGGAAATGTGATCATCTGGTCGAGATTGTGAAAGGAAACTGGTTTCGATAAGTGATTATTTCTGTGCTTGTTAAAATTGTATGATGTTCCCAATAAAAGTCCACAATAAAACTGGAAAAGTTATTCGAGACAAACGGTATTTTTTAGTTATTAGTTGTTCTGGCTCCACTGTCTGGAACAAATTCGATTAACCAATGGCCTGAGCGAAACCCGTGTACGTTAAGAAATGCAGGTGTTTACAAAGCTCTTGCTTTGAGAAACTCATCACATATGCACGGAAATAAAGCTCTAGGAATACCGTGACATAACAAAGTAAAAAATTAAATTTGAACGATTTAAATTTTTAGATTGAATTTTGTCACATCTCATTGTCCTACCTTAGGAGTGCCCTGGCTTAGTTAACGAATACTGTTCTTGCCGACAACACCCCCAATCAAAGGTAAGTATAAGTAAGACCTTTAATAAAGCTTCGTTGGTCTGATTTGAATCTAGAATCGTTCTACTTAAAAGGGTATTTCACAGACGAAACCGAAAGACGACAGAACACGACTGAGTATAAAATCGCAAATTGTTAAGAACGTAGCGACTTTCTAGGACGATGAGCCATTCGTAAATATGTAACTGACCGTTGTGAAAACGGACAGTCAAATAAAACCATCGCAAACAACCAAAGGAATATTTTGCTCGCACTACTTTTGACTATGTTTTACAGGAGGCGGATGGATTAGTCACCAATATGGCAGAGACTGTGAACATAATCAAAACCCTTTATCAATTTCTGAGATATACAGCAAATGTAATAATGAAAATATTTGTATCACAATAAGAAGTCAACAAATGTAATAATATGGCAGTATCTGTATCATAAATAGACGGCAACAAACGTAAGCAATAAATAGGCTGAATGTGTTTCAATAAGAAATAATGTTAGGGTTTTCTAAAACCATCAAAAGTGTGGCTAAACAACTTATAATCATTTCAAGCGACAATTTTCCGGTCTTTCTGATTATAGCAATGCGTATATGTCTAAAATTGCTGTATTGAAGATTGAAGAAAAAGCTCTGGATACGGGTAATCTAGTACGGTCTGTATTGTTGGATTCATCGAAGGCGCTTTATTCCCAAGCTCACGAGCTACCCATGGCTGAATGTCACGCATATGCACGGGGTTTCGGTATAGCCATGTTAACTCATTTAGAACTATTCGGGCCCAGACAATCGGTCCCAACTGGTGATAATTTAAGATTCATGTACAGACTGACAGATCGCCAATATTGTCGTACCTCAAAGTTCGAATATTGAGCTATGTTTAATTCATGAATGATATCTCTTTTACTTTGCCAAAAACTCTGTAAAGCACTAATTATGCCGAACACCAAACGTCGGGCAAGTAAAATAAACGATTACTTGTTTGACATAAATTTATTCCGGCGAAGCTTTTAAATTCCAGGGCATGCTTCTTGGAATATTGGATGTTGAATCGTGTGAAATAATAAGACTGTTTTATGTTCATCTTACATTTGTAGAACTGACTGATTTTGTGCCTGAAAACTGTCTTTCAAAAAAGTGTTTTAACAGGTCTTCTTCAGAGACTGTCGGTTGATAAAACGAACCAGCAACTATGATTTGCAGCCAAATTTCCATTGATTTCCTTTAATTGTAAATTAAATCACTGATTCAGTGAATTTATTATTAACTGTTTTATATTTGTAAACATAATATTGAGACTAATACAAACGTTTAGCGCCTTCGCGTATATTTTTTGATAATTGTAAATATATTGTTGGTGAAGTAGCCCTAAAATTTATATTGTTTTGTTTTAAACACCAACATTAAATACAGATTGTGATTTTAGTAACACATGATTCTAACAGACTTTATTAAAAGACTCGAGTGGAGTATCAGCGATTCTAGCTTACCGAGCTTGACCTGTTTTCGTCAGTTTTGAATATACTGTTGCTGTTTTGGCGCTCCACCGAACACATAAGACGCCGACGCTGTTTGTTTGGAGACATTCGTCGCATGTTTCGCTACCTAATGCACGGTATGGTGAAAACAACATACCCACTAGTCAAGTTGAATACTGTGGATCAGACTTACAATACAAATAGTGACAGGGGAAATTATGTACGAAGTAACCGTAATTGTTTGATGAATTTTTGTGGAATGTCAGTTGTCAGTTATTATTTTTTGTCGACATAAAATAGCGCTGTAAATAAGTGATCTTTGTATCCGTGCTCTTATAATACAAAATGTGTGTCTAAGTGTAACGTCTTTTGATAACAAATTATTGTTACATAGAACCGCACATCATTAAAAAGTCACAAATCAAACAGATTGGCAAATCCGTCAATTGTATTCATTCTCTGTGGAAACTGTTTCCTGTACTGTACAAAGTCCTATAAAACATACCCAGATGAGGTCACCTCTTTGATTGGTTATAATGTCTTATTTAAATTACATTTTGCACCCCAAAATCGACTTTAACCAGTTTGCATTGTAAGTTTCACGTCATGATGACACTGATAAGGCCCTCTAATGGTGTTTGTTATCCTACATTAACCTATGGTAATCCAATTGATTAGCTGAAAGTAAACCCGGTGTTACGACCTTCAGGGTTATGCCCATTACTCTATCCAGCGCTATTCGTCATTGACTGACACTGATAGAATCAACAGCTACCTGAACTCCTTCTGAAGCCTATAAACAGTGGTGTTTGTTTGGGTAATAACACCTACAGATATACAGATCATTTGATAAATGGTCATTTATTGAGTTTAGCACTTGGACTTTTATTCCATGGCAAAGAGTTTAGAGAAGTATATCATGGATTTTAGTCATGTGCAATACATAACAACTGTAACAAAATAGCAAATACACAAACACAAAGATTCCAATTACGTTCGGAAATTAACCTTTTAAAAAATTGGAGAAATTGTGCCAAAATAACAAGAAACAATATCTGTATTGGAGTGATTTGTGAAATTTTTAACTGATATCAGATGAACTATAATGACTGCGTAAAACTCCAGCGTACACATAATTGAGCCATGTTTGCAAGATGCAAATAAATAAACTCTTAACCCACACCACCGGCAGACTCTCTGGAACATTCTGAGCATAACCCGCGAAAAGCCCTTTTCTAGAAACGCGTACCAATCTGATGCCACCTGCGGACGGCAATGATATTTTCTCAACAGCCCCGACAAAGACTGTGCACGGCGTTGTAGATTGGTATGACCAATGCTCTCACAGATCCCTTAATTTGAACGATCTGTGAAAGCACATCTGGCACACGCACGTGTGTCAATTCCGTTTACCTAATTTTGGCGCGGTGACCATAGCCTTGGTTGCTTCTTTGATATAGACATAAACTAAGTAGAAAGAACCCAGATAAGTCAGCGGGGATTTGCTGAGATAATGAATCGTCCTGCGGACCTCTTCAGTTATTGTTGAATTTGTAAACAGTGTGTTCAGCAGCGGACGCCAATGAGGAATTTGCTTTGTTTCTCTGCTGTTCCTTTTAGCTATTGGTAGTGAACCAACACTGCATATCATAATGTAAATGCGGCGTAAAAACCAGTGGAGCTAAGTTCTATGCTACCTAATTTTTGCGCAATGTAACAATCTATATAGTAAAGATAAAGTTCGCTGAATGATCCAAATATATTTTTAAACATTGGCAAGGCTTATTGGACCAATAAGTAGCATTCGACAAGTAATCAAGATATTAAGCGAAAACTGTGGAACCGCCGACTGGACAGCCAATGTCAATACATAGTATATCCTGCCTTACGACAATCGTAGAAAAACTTAAAAGCAGTATACATTCACTTCAAATGCGGAAATAAGCCGTTTTTAAACAAATGAACCTGTTGGAAAAGATGGCTAGTAACTAAATTTGTTTATGAGTGATTGGTCCAATGTTTAACCTATTCTAGATTAAATATAATTGACCCTTTAAGCACGGCGTTGAATCCCAACTTAGATAGAATTGGACCATGGAACTTGTGATATGAAAATAAAAAGCACTTGACACGACTCTTGGAGCGTTCTGATGCCTCCTGTGGATTGCATTGATCGTTTCTCTACAGCCCTGACAAAGACTGTGTGTTCTTGATGCTGCGCTTGTAGATTAGTTTGACGGGTGCCCTATAAAAGTCCCTTAATTTGAACTTCTTGTCAACCCACACCTGGCCCATTTAGAATTATTGAGTAGTCCTTGGACGTTTGTCCACTGACATTGTATCCATTTGGCCTACTCTTTGCAAGGCATTTGCTCCATCCTTGATGTTAACATTAAAATAAGAAAAAAAAATCCCGGATTAGTCATCAGGGATTTGCTGAGATAATGGATCGGCCTGCAAACTGCTTCAGTTATTGTTACATTTGTAGCCGTTTGTTCTGGGCTGGAACCAAGTAAGACTCTCTGTATCACTGATGTCCCTTTTATCGGCACTGGATATAATAAAGTAATATTAAAGTGTTTTAAAGCGACTATAGCTGAACTTTTATTCCACTGAATCCCGTGACATTATAACAATCTATTGATGATGAAGATAAAGACGGCAGACTTAAAGGTTTGTTGGACCAACAAGTAGAAAAAAAAAATAAGACAACAAAATACAGCCTGCTATTTTCTTGACATATGATAATGAACATGAACAAGCGGTTTCTTGGCTCATGGTGTATATCCCTCGCAACGGAAATACACTGCCTCTAAAGAATATAATTTGCGACGGCCACTGTGAAAGTAGACGCATATTCATTTGCTGTGTGGACAATTTGTGACTGTGACTGTTAAGGCTGGGTTACAGTTCTATACACGTGACCACGATTGAGAACGTTTTGGACAACATTGCCGGTGGCATTACTATAACACATAGTCAATTAGTTGATATGTTCGAATAGACCTTGAACTTGAAAAAGAGTGAAGTTATGTTTAAAATGTTTTATTTTCTGTGTCCAACCTCCATAGGTCATCCAGTTCCTTAACCTGAATGGTGTGTCTAATATATTTTCAACCTGAATCAAACTATCTTATTCTTTAAGCTATGAAGAAAGTGAATACTTGCTCCTTCATTTAACTTCAGTTTTTATATGTTAGCTGTAGTTTGTACTGATTCTTGGCGTTATTGGCGATTTGAATTGTAACCTTTATAAAATGTTTATATTTGTTCCAATACGAAGAAAAGAGTGATTGTGTATCATTTTGTTTTGATTTTGAGAAAAATATTTTATTTCTATGTCCAACATACCGCAGAATACGATATCTGATGTATTGATATATTGTAACAAAGCTCGACTATACCATTGTTATCCTGCCTATGACTATGGTAATCTTATCTTTAAAAAGCAAACTAGACTCTATACAATGTCAAGCTCTATGAATATGTTTAAGAGCGATGCGAACTACACCACTAAATGCGTTACAGAGTCAATGTTGTGAATTTCCTTTGAATATTCGGCGTCAATTACATACTCTGAAGGTCGGGTTTAAAATACTTACGTCTTATAGTTTATTTCCTCAAATAAATCTTAATAACCAGTTCGTTCCACAATTTCCACCATGGAAACTTATTGTCCCCGAGGTTTCCGATAAATTAATCGGGTTAGTCAGGAAGTCTGATCCGTCGAATTCGATTAAATGTTGCGTTAACGATCACATTAAAACTCAATAGGAACATTATTTACACGTGTATACAGATGCTTCTAAATGTATAGAAAGTAGCTATAGCTGAAGTTACAGCATTATGTGTGCTGGAATTTAACAAAATTTCAGCAAAGAGAATTTATCATCGTTTGTCCGTGTTTACTGCCGAACTAATGGCTATTTCACAAGCGTTGCAGTGGATTGGGGAGCTCGGGCCACTACGTGCTGAAATATTCTTGGACCCGCTCAGCTCATTATTGGCTTTACGTAATTTTAACTGGTGTAGATCTCTGCATTTGGTATATGACATAATTCATGCCGTCACCCGACTATTTTATGAAGGCATGGTTGTTTGTTTTGACTGGTACCTGGACATTGTGGTATTGATGGTAATGAAGTGGCTGACAATCTAGCAAAAATGTCACTGCAGTCTTTTTACATAGACATCAATTTAGGTCTCAGTGTATCCGAGGCTCTTTATTCTATAACAAGTCCATTTAAGGAACGGTAGTAACATCAATGGGATATTTCTGATTATTTTAAACATAAATCCATCTGTATGTTTTCCCTATTCACCTTACCTATGTCAGAGAGTCAGAACTGCTGATATAAAGTCTTCTGTCCGGCCATTTCCTCGTGAACACGTACTTGTCACGATTTAACCTCCACCCTGATGGGAATTGTGTAAACTGTCTGGTTCCTGACACAATATAGCACTTTCTATTGATCTGTAACACTTACGTTACATTTCGTGAAAATATGTAGGCCTACACTTGTTTACGTCACGTGGGTGCGACTCATTTCACATTGAGAAATCTTTTAAATCCAGACAAAGGTAGAAGCAAAATGTATGCTGCAATTGCAAAAACCAAAAAAACAATAATTTCATGATTTAAGTATTAAAGTTAGGTCTTATTATTAACTCAAAGCACGAATAGCCATGTGAGGCTGCATGCGCCAACGAAACCATATAACCAACCAACCAATAGGAAGATAAAAATTATTGTGTATCAGTTTGTTTTGAATTTCAGACAACTATGTTTTTCTATGTTCATCATATCCTAGAATACGATACCCGATGTATTTATATAATGTTACAAAGATTGTATGCTATGGAATCATATTATGGGGACATGTTATGTAAATTCAATCATGATTTTGGTATTCTTTACGGTCAATCTTATTCGACCATGCAATATGATTTTCAAAGACCACCTAAGTCTATGCAACATACAATATTTAATATAAATATGCTAGTTATAACAAAAGTACAACTTTGGTTTCAGCATAATTTTGTCTCTGTTCTAGTTTAGGAAACTAAATCATACAAAGTTACAAAATGTATCTTTCGGAAAAAATTTAAACATCTAGGGCGAACTTTGAAAAGAAGATAAGTTTAACAAAGGATATTGTGCAATGGACAACTGGTCGTGATATATGTGAATTAACCTTGAGTACGACGTTAAACCGTAATCAAACAAATAAACAATCAATCCAACATTAACCGCTTTCTCTTTTATGTGGCCTTCTGATTACGTAACCTCATACAGACGTCTCTTTGGCTCATCCCAAACAAAAATCAGACTGTAATCGCCTTTTCAGTCGGCATACACGACTTCAATCATAATGTATTTGATCAATCCAATGAGACTTCGACGGTTCTGTTCGTGTTCAGTATAATTTGGCCTTCAATGGTAACCAGAACCGAGACAGATGTTAAACAACAATGAGCAAATCAGAGTCTGTGGTTAAACTCGACCCATTGTGCTCTCCTATTCTGACACTCATCGATAAGTACACAACGTGTTGGAAGCATATTCAATATATGGTTAGTGTTTTTAAACAGGAAGACAAGGTAGTGCAAATTGGTATTTACCCCTTACAAATAACCCAGCCTTCTTGTTGAGTTCTGTTTGGATCCTCCTCAGCACGCGTCCTCAACTGAGCACAGAATACCTATCATATTACTACACCATCACTGTTAAAGAAGGCACACAGGGTCAACAGTTTAATGTAAAACATTTGTAAGTCTGACACTATGTTCATTTGATTTATTTCATATGATTGAGCAAATAAGTGTATCCATAATGACTTTGACTGTAGAAGCTCCCTCCTATGGAGACTGTTCACAGACACACTTAATACATACTATATACTATAAGACATGTTGACAGAGAAAACACTGATATGGAAAAATAGAAGGATTACGACTTCCAAAGACTATGCTAGATTGTTGTGACTGTAAAAGTTCAACATTAATTGCTGGAGTTTTGGTTTTGTAGCAAGCTGTCGTCCTCACAATTGTTCCCTGTGTGTTTTATGAACTGTAACATGATTCCTATAGTCTAAACAATTATCCGAAAGACTTACGTGTCTGATCAGCATACTTGTCGAGTTTATTGATTGTACAAACATGGACAAATATTGTCCAACTTCTAGAAGTATTTGATATCCATTAACCAGAAGTGTTCAGAAGAGTATCTACAGCCTGTTTGAACAACTAACAGTTATGTCATATTTCGAAAACTTTTGGTTTCCATTGTTGTACACTGTTAGGTTATCCGTGTTGCGATGACTTGAAATTTGACGACATTGCCAACTGTGGTTTGTGGAATAAGAGCATTATGAACCGAAACTTTGCGTTTTGAATTTTTAAGAGAGAAAGATAAATTGTATTTTGGCCAAAGATTATAACAGACGAGGGTCTCGTGTAAATTACCGACTGACAAAAGTTATGGTACATCAACCAAAACTGTGCTAAGATAGACTTTTTAAGTTGTTACCTCATAACACAGGTAATAACACTGTGTTTTATTTATATGTAGCTGACATACCAGGATATATTATTTATATGTCAGTGAAATACCGTGATTTATTTCACTCATTAAAGCGATATTTGACTGTCGTAAAATCATACTTTTTGTTATTCACTTCGAGCTGTTTCTATTTTGAGGTGACATATTAACGCGCGTCATTTAACCACGCAACACAAAGGCTTCGTCATTAATCTTCACATTTCGAATAGCACCCTTCGTTTCCATGTCACATTTAGAATAGTGTCATTCTTATCTTAACTCGCCGGGTTTGATATCCTCTAAACATAAGAATAAAACAGTTCTGATTAACGCAGGATAAGCCACTCACTCGAGCAATATTTATGGTATTGAAAATTCACTGTGTTATATCTACAACGAAAACAGATTGAAATTTAGTTTTAATGCTTGAAATAATTAATCGTAAGGATTTACATCTCAAGTAAAATGTTTAATTCCTAAACATAATTGATCATTAGCACGTGCCCCTTTCAGTTCATCTTGGGTAGTATTTTAGATGAACACATCTCCGAGGCTGTAACACGGATGTTGTAGAGATAGCTTACCGCAAGCATCAACCGAGGCCTTCATTCATCCGCATGATTAAATTCAATCGTGTTTCCGAAGAGCAATTGATCCGCAGCGTATAGCGGGGTTGTATTCAATTAACAAAGTAAACACCACAAGGAGATAACTGTGCGTTTATAAAACAACACGTACACCAAATAATGGTTATCAAAATTGACCTTGGCTGATTGCTGAATTTACCACTATACCAGTCATTCATTTGGAAGAGTTGGTAGTAAGAAGGTATAGTAATAAGCTCTTACTTACCTGGTGATAAAGTAGCCCACCGACATTAACTGGAGTTTATAGGTAATTATGTCCATTTAAGAGTAACCATAGATCTGACAAACGACCACTATACATACACATTTAAATATTCGTTAATTAACCACAATTGATTATTGAATGTGATTTTTACCATATCAAAAACGGATTGATTTTATACCACACCAAAACATACATTTGGATTCACCTCGAGTAGGTTTCTGATAAAATATGCAAGTATAAAAACAGAAAATAATCAAAATTCCTAATTAACCATTGTTTGTTAGATTTCTTCATATAAAAGCCTCTGAAGGATTGCATATAGACCGGGATCTATACCTGTAAAAACTTAAAAACAATGCTTGAGTGTTTAGAACCTTTTGAATGTGAATAATCTGATGAATTCTAACTGTTAAAGATGTTGTTATTACACGCGATTGTATTCGTCCTGTGTCGAACTAATCAAAACAAAGCAGATCTTTCGCAAAAAACGATGTATCAGAAATGGCAAGATTTATCGTTCGTTAAAGCGCATATCCGGATGAGAAAATTCAACGGGAGTTACACTGCAACTTACACATTTAAGAACGGAAAGTATAGCACTTATGTGTGCCTCTTTTCTATAAACATTTATGTGTAATTAAATTACAGCAATAAAAACATTCTCTAATCCTCAAATATACAAACATAAAATATCTAAAACTATTTATTGAAAGTAACACATTTTTAATACTAACGAACAAAAACGCCAGAAGAATATCTGGTTTCTATTGATATGACTGTAACATAACTTGTGTTGCTGGTCAGCTAAGTAAATATCCTCTATTCGGTCCGCCGCGAGGACTCGATGTGTGTTTCGTACGTGCCGCGGCGCGATAATTCAAGGTGTGTGACTGTGGTATGGTCGCGGTGGATTTAAAGACGCGTCTTCTTTACCACTGAGTCCGCGGCTTAGTGGTAGCGTCTGTGCTTCTTAATCTTACTCCAATTTACCGTTCACGGGATCGAGTCCGTCTGCTCTTTGAGAGAGAACAAGTATTTATATGATGGAAAACGTCTATATCTCTGAAAGAAAATGTCTATCCTTACGACAGAAAGCGAATCTCGTTATGATAGAAACGTATATTTCTATAACAGAGAATGTAAATCTCTATTGGTTTGACTACAATTATCTCCAGCTCTCCAAGTTAAAACAATATGATACTTCGGAAATAATCCAATTTAAGCACCGATTATCCCCTATTTCAGTTTGTGTGCTTATCGACACTCGGTCATAAGATTGATACTAAGGCGACACCTGTATACCGGTCGTCCATAAAATAAACTCTCAATTGCATTCCTTGACATGTGTTCAGCTTAATGAAGATACAAAGACAGATTCTATACTGATTGAATGTTCCTGACGCAAACAGGAACCCAAGCTAAATTAGGACAAGAAGCTTTCATAAAAAAATTATGGAGCGAACGATTTAGTTCATATAAATTAGTTTGTGTGGTGAACTGATGGAAATATGACCCGAGTTTGTTTTATATTTTAGATTCATCAATTAGCGGAATGGATTTTTTTCTCATACCGTCGTTACACCTGCCGATTTCACATATTTATCTCGAACCTAAGCCCATCCTAGTTACAATCTCCCACCCTTCTTCGTTAGTGATGCATTTGTTGTTGTTCGTTTTTATAACGATTTTATACTCTTGGTCACAAGAAACTCGGCCATTAAATGTATTTGAGGTCATGTAGAGTAAAATATATTTTATGGAAATGATTAGGTTTAACCGGATGTTTTGATCTGTTCGGAAATGTTGGACCCTCTTTATGACATGTCTGACAGGTGCAGTGATTTATGTCCTAGTTAATGATTGATCAATGATTGTTTTTATCATAATTGATTGATTCGTGTTTAGCGTGGTGGCATACAACATATCACTTATATGACTTAGGTGTATCCAACAGCATTGTAAAAAATATCACCGTAAAATTACGGTGATAGAACTGGCAGCACGGCTGCCAAACTTTCGCCGTTTTTTTTACTGCTTGCCGTATTTTTACGGGTTGTCGTTATTTCACGGCTTGCCGTTTATTTTAAGTTTACTTGATCCCCGTTAATTTACTGAAATGCTGTAAAATTACGGCTATAGAACTGGCAGCACGTCTGCCAAACTTTCGCCGTTATTCTATTCGGCTTGCCGTTATTTTACGGGCTGTCCTTGTTTTACACCTTGTCGTTAATTTCAAGTTACGTCGATAGAACTGGCAGCAAGGCAGGGTTTTTTTTAACAAAAGATCTTAAAATTACAGCGAAAGAATTATCAGCGAGGCTACCAGCTTTGCGGTTACTTCAGGCTGGCGTTTCTTTAAACTTTTTCCATATCACAGTTTTCTTTTGGACATGTTTTCCAGTTACAAAGTAACCACTGCACACCAACATTACTATCATATATGAAACGTACATAAATCAGTAATTCGATTTAACATTGATCTATATGGACTTGCAGCTGTTTACAGTTTACTGATAATACTTTGCAAGTGTTGTCATCTTATAGATAATCCAACTTTTAAGGAGATTATGGTATACATTTTTCTAACTTTGGGCATTTTGTTTTTACATATAAACCTAAGGTAGTGGGGCCTATATATTAAATGATTTACATTTTCAAATATAAACTTGCACCCTGAAAACCAACAGCAAAAGTTAGAAACTAGTATATAGGAATTTATACTGTTTTTTCTTGACACATTTGTGTAGTGGCCCAATTCCACATCAGGCTAGAGTAAACTGGCAGCTAATTATGGACAACATTTTAGAATATGTAGAGTATTTCCTTCTTGATTAATATTATAACTGAATGGCTAAATATTATCAAGAATGACACTAAATCGATTAAGAAACACACCACTGAACCATGGCTGGCATGGTATAACCATTATCAATCCATCCGCTTTGGAACTCTTTACACACCCCCATTAATGGCAAGTCCTCAATACAGATTTAACCACGTATAACATCTAGCCCATCACCTTTTCCTCTCACTCATAAGCCGAAAGGCGACAGACGGATAAGAACCCGTGAGCTGTACATCCCATCGAAGTAAGATTAGTAGGCCGAAACGCTAACCACTAAACCATGGCCGCGGCACTTCTAAAAAAATATCTGCCAAAATTAATGCCTTCATGTCCTGATGTAAAGTAGATTTGTATTTCAGCTCCCAAAGGTTGATGGTGTTCTAGGAATATATCTGCCGGGAAGGAGCGTCTTCCCTCCCCGTATTGTGTACACACAGATAGCGGTTGACCCATTCTTCGAATCCCGAATAACGACGAAAAAACGGAATTCGTTATTCGAATCACGACAAAAACATTTATACAAAAGCTGATCCAAAAGTCACGTGTGATCAACAGCCACTATCAGGTGCTTAAATTCAATTATCGGACATTTGCATTATAGCATGATCATGATGTCATGTCTCAATCTCGCAAATTTTTGGAAGAATTCATGTTTTAAATTTTGTTTGTTATGTTGCGTTTCTTTTTTGAGAGACTATAGTATTGCAAATAGGAATGTTTTTACTTACCCTTCTTCGTTTATAGCTTGTACAAGTTGTTCCCGTCTGATACCGTTAGGGCCTTGTCTGTACACATTCACTGTTTTTGATTTCGGCATGGTTTGGCTGTCCGTCGATAAAGACCAACAGTGATCCCTTCAGACACGTGTCAAGTGTGTATTCACTCTGTTTATTTGAAACTGTGGTTTTAGGGCCGCTTGTCTGATATTGATTTCGCGGCCTATGTATTCACTCTGGGTGTTAGAACACACATTTATTCAAACTACTCACGCCCCCATTAGGACTCCTAACGATAGCCATTAACAAAGGTGTGAGCCAAATTCACGATACCGAATTTAAGAGTTAAAACTGCCATTTATAGACATTTTTTTTAAATTATGTTTTCAAAAAATGAATGCAATAGATAAGACTCTATTTCGCCTTTTCATTCAGATAAAAAAATATATGTGGTTTATGAAATTTATTGGGAATAATCTTAAAACAACCCGGAGTTCACTCATTTACACAGATTTAGGCTGTTTTTCCGCTTTCACTTTTCTTGATCTTTAAAAGAGGGGATAACAAAAAATACACATGCATATGAACAGAAAGAGCTAATAAACTAGTGTCCAAAAGAAACGATACCAACTTATTTTCAAAATTGTTTTTTACTAAGTGAATTTTCTAGTATGAAAACATACTAATTCGTGTTGCACATCCCAAACACAGCATAGTCGATAAAAAATACCGGGAACACGTGATCACTTCCGTGGAAAAAAGCGGCCAGAAGTTAGCAGCGGATTCGTTAGTCGTGATTGGTTATCCAAATCACAAATCACGACAAAAAAACAGGATTCGGTATTCGAATCACGAATAACGAAAACAACGGGATTCGTTATTCGAATCACGACAAAAAAACAGGATTCGTTATTCGAATCACGAATAACGAAAACAACGGGATTCGTTATTCGAATCACGAATCACGACAAAAAACAGGATTCGTTATTCAACTCATGAAGGTTGATGGTGCTTTGCAAATATCTCTGCCGGGAAAGAATGTCTTCCCAAGCCATGGCGGTATAGAGAACAACAGCTACTAACCCACTAAAAAACGCGAATGGTCATTGGTCCCACAAAGATTGATGGTGCGTCTCAAATATCGTTCCTCTCACTCATAAGCCGAAAGGCGACAGACGGATAAAAACCCATGAGCTGTACATCCCATCGAAGTAAGATTAGTAGGCCGACACGCTAACCACTAAACCATGGCCGCTAGCACTTCTTAAAAAATATCTGCCAAAAGTAATGCCTTCACGCCCTGTATAGTAGATTTGTATTTCAGCTCTCAAAGGTTAGTGGTGTTCTAGGAATATATCTGCCAGGAAGGAGCGTCTTTCCTCCCCGTAATGTGTGCATACAGATAGCAGTTGACCCATTCTTCGAATCCCGAATAACGGCGAAAAAACGGAATTCGTTATTCGAATCACGACAACAAAAACCGGATTTTTTTTGTCTTGATTCGTGATTCGAATAACGAATCCTGTTTTTTTTTTTTGTCGTGATTCGTGATTCGAATAACTAATCCCGTTTTTTTGTCGTGATTCGTGACTCGAATAACGAATCCCGTTTTTTTGTCGTTATTCGTGATTCGAAGAATGGGTCAGCGGCTATCTGTGTTTACACAATACTGGGCGGAAAGACATTCCATCCCGGTAGATATATTCGTAGAACACCATCAACCATTGAGAGCTGAAAAACAAATCTACTATACAAATGTGAAAGTATTAATTTTGGCAGATATTTCTTAGAAGTGCCTGAGGCCATTGTGTAGTGGTTAGCGTGTCGGCCTAATAATCTTACGTCGATGCCATGAAAATTCACGGGTTCTTATCCGTCTGTCGTCATCTGGCATAAGAGAGAGACGAAAAGATAATTGAGAGGCACCATCAATCTTTGTGAGGCTATTGACGAATCCTTTTTTTTAGGTTTTGTGGCTGTTGTTCTCTGTACCACGAGTGGTGGGAAGGCATTCTTTCACGGCAGATATATTTTCAAGCACCGGTCACTTTTATGAGTAGAATAACGAATACTGTCTTTTTGTCGTGATTAGTGATTCGAATATTAACTAATCCTGTTTTTTGTCGTGATTCGAGATTCAAATAACGATTCCCGGTTTTTTTTGTCGTGATTCGTGATTCGAATAACGAATCCCGTTTTTTTGTCGTGATTCGTGATTCGAAGAATGGGTCAGCGGCTATCTGTGTTTACACAATACTGGGCGGAAAGACATTCTATCCCGGTAGATATATTCGTAGAACACCATCAACCATTGAGAGCTGAAAAACAAATCTACTATACAAATGTGAAAGT
>JAVFBX010199973.1:0-21301 GCA_034783855.1 Mopalia kennerleyi | reverse complement strand
CCCCCCCCCCCCCCCCCCCCCCCATACGGTCATGGTGACGCTTTTTTCCGCCATATCGCAAGGGTCACAGACGTTACTAGATGCGAAGATCTGTACCTCTAATAGCCTACCATATATATATAGCGTATTAACTACTTTAACATTCTGTGTCTCATTGTATGTGTGAAGTGCATATAGCGACAAATGTTTTATTTGACAAAACAGGGCAGCTCCGGTAAATACCTGAAGATAAAAATGACGCGCATGATAAACACTTTGTCAAGGATATTATTAGTGATTAAAGTTTTTCGATGAGAGACCTGTCTTTTATGACCGCCGTACACCCTGAGAAAATCGTCTTTTACAGCTTTATTTTCCGCTGAGCCCGAAGGGGTGCGATTTTATTCCCTTAAATAATTAGAAAATAGGTTTTATCTGGTTCCGATTTTTGCTTTCCGAATTAACTCCCCTGGTGACAAGCGTTACAAACAGTTCAAATTTGAGCCAATAACTTAGTTTTACCATGATCATATCGAAGTGGCAAAACTTTAATTGCCTATTTCTGGCACATTAGTTTAAAGCAAACCCTACATTTCCCATGGCGTATTTCTAGAAAACTCTTCATGCTAGAAACTTCAAATTTATATAATTGTAAAGAGCACAATGCGATCTAGTAAACAGGGGAAATTTACATGAATTATGATTTTGTCAAATCATGATGTACCCCAAAGTCGACGACACCCAAAGTACTTCCCTAGTACAACTTTGATGACGATATACAAAAAAACCTATGAGGAGCGAGAAAGTTGTGCTCCAACCAGTAAAAAAAAATTCATTGTTTGGATTTCTATCTTTTTCTACAAACACATTTTAACAAAAAGAAAATATTTCTATAGACGCAGTGTTTATCCTGGGTTTTAATGCGTGAATGGCTAGCGAACCTTTATAATCATTTGTTTGATTGGGGTTTAAAGTCGTACTCAAGGGTACTTTATTTATATATATATGACGATGGATTGTCCACTTCTTATACTCTGCCTTATTTTTTTTTATTTTTTTTAACGTTTTTAAAAATCACCGTTAGTAGTGGAATGCTCTACTATGCTCTTACAGACCCTATGTACTCTATATGTGTAATAAAAAATAACTTAAGGTAGATCAACAGCTTTATTGTCATTTAAATTTTATAGATTGTTTGTTTGTTTGTTTGTTTGTGTGATTGGGGTTTAGCGTCGAACTCAAAGGATATTTCACTTATATGACGACGGAGTGTCCACTTCACACTGTTCCTTGCCTAATTACGGCGGAAAACCGAGAGGAAACCTTGATAAAACCAACAAAAAATTGTAAACATAAATTCATAAAGAGTATCGTTACACTGTTGTATAGATATACTTTAATGGCACGAGTGTGCTTGTGATTTCATTGATAATTGCATCTTTTACTCTGATGCGATTTATTTATAATCTGACCGTATATAATCTGACCCTCAATAGTTTCTGACTCTTGGAATCGGTCCAGTAAACTCATCTTCCCGAGGCAAGGCGGAAAAGAAGATCGTCGCATTAATTCGCCCCTCTCCCTTCCCTGATAGTAATGCATCTTCCCGAGGCAACGCGGAAATGAAGATCGTCGCATTAACTCGCCTCTCTCCCTGATAGTAATGTGTAAGTCTTGTCTTACACATACTGACCCTTGCATGGGAAGATGAGAAAACTATGACTTAAATGCAAGATTTAAATGAACTTTATCCATGATTGAAATGTTTACGTGCATCTATAAGCTCAGAAATTTGTCTTTTGCGCTTAACCTGTGATGCTTTTGGGATAAGCTCTAATCGTGTATGTAGCCTTCGATAACATTAAAAGCCACCACCTCAGCCACCATCCGATCAGTCCGGTCAATTTAGGTTGGACCTATCCACTGCTAAAAGTGTTAATTGTACTAACTTCTTTTTTCCATTTTCAGAGGATTAATAAATATATCAGTCTTATATATTTGCGGAATTTAAGGCAAAGGCTTTCAGTTGGGTGGATATAGCCCAACTTCCTTTCTGTGTCTTTCTCATACATTAAATATTTCACCTCGAGTACCGCAGCTTAATTTGTATATTGAATAAATTATTAAGACCAAATAAATGCGAATTTGTTCATCATGAATGTTTATTGTTGAACAGTACTGTAAAACAGTTATTTAATTCTTCGCGACATTGACAAAAAGGCTGTACAGTTGATTCTAATTATTTAGATTGACAAAATAGTTCACCTATTTGAATAGTTTCCTTTTTCACAAACAATGTACTTTTTAAAGCTTAGTGCAAGTTTGCTGGAAGGCTGGAGGCAGATTTTCGAATGGCCCGCAAACTTTGGTGATTACGTTAAAAAAGGTTCCAAATGGACAGACTAATGCCTCATTAGTTGTAGTGATTTGTCCTAGTCTGCAGTTGTAGTAACGACGGCAGTTGATATCATAGAAATCCATGAGTAATCCTTGATTATTTCCCTGGCAAACAACTCTGCTTGTGGGTGGAGAGGTGGTGGCTGCAACATGTGAAATTAAAAATACGCATCTATTTGAAAGTGGTAAGACATGTGAGTTATCGTTTCGGTTGCCTTTGTGATCAGGCTGCAATAAAGGTTATTTCACGGTGATGACAGTATGTCAACGGAAACCAACCTTAACCAGACAAGATTTGAGCGCTCCAGAATGTGGTACAGATTCTCTTACTCAATTGGAGAGGCCCATCAGTGCCAAAGTGAGACGGTTAACCGATTTATTCGACTTAACGAAAAAAATATTACAGTGACATTGCAATTTCAGACAATTGTTTTGAAGCAATGAGTCGGGTAAATGGAGCAAAACATTTTGAAGTTGGCAGCAAATGAAGCTGATTATGCTTTCTAAAAAGCTAAACACAGTGTAGTTCTTTGAATACAAATTTAGACTGAATTTCCTAACAAATGGTAACCCATGGGTCTCAAAACAATCTAAAATTTTATCTGCTTAAGACATGGTCAACTCAAAAAATATTATTAGACTTATATAAAAGTTCAGCTAATGGCAGGGTACAGTTATGAATCCAATAGAGTTCACACATGGCATGTCGGAGACTCACTACTTCAGGTTTTTAAAAACCATTGTTAGGGAATCTATTATAACAAAGTGTGCATAAATACAAGGTTATATGTATAGATGTCAATGAATATCACAAACAAGACATGCAATGGACCAATGATAACTAGTGTAAATTTGAAGTGCAACAGACAACAGGAAATCGGCTTTGTGTTGCAAAAGCACAAGAAATTCAAAACTAACATCCGTCACTTGCATGATTCTAGGTCTACTTTAATTTTAAAGAATGATTTTGTTAAAGCTTACTTATGACTCCTACACATTGATCGTATCGTTCTTTGCTGAGTTGTTGGGGTGGATCACATCGGAATGTCTGCAGGCTGTAATAAGTTCCATCTACACAGGGTATCTCATTTGGTATACCTGCCTGACACTGGTAGTATCTGGTACAATCTGTAGGGTGGGGAACTACGGCAAATATGGTACTAGGGCACACGACGGGAGCTGAAGATAATGAAGAAAATAAGCACTCTTGAGAGCAATCAAAATGGCAAAAGAATATTAATAATTTAAATTGAGGGATTTTGTTGAATGAAGACCAGAGAGCGATCCTAGTATTGACTGTGATGAAAATCCGGGGAAATTTGTGGCTGCATGTTAATTGTAACTTCACCTCACACGAAACTCAAAGGTCGACTCGAAATCCTGACTTGATAGGTGATCGAAACGTTTTGTCAATGTATCAGTGTGAATGGTTTGATAAATTAATCAAATTAACCACCAAGTACATTTGCCCGAAAATTAAGACACAGTCCTGATTACACAGTTGACAATTAGCTGTATTGGAGTGATATCTCTTCAAAAAATGAGCATATTGAAATTGCAGAAATCTGTCCAGATGCGACATGGTAGGACAATGTCAATTTAAAAGAATAATATAAAACTGGATGACTGTTCATGAGCATCTGAGAATCGTTCTGTGTCGTTCTATGTCATTGTTTACCCAGATGGATCTACTCAACTTACGGGCAACTGTTGTTGGTTCCAATGTTCTGCAATATGCCTGATCGGTTGGGCTAAGATCCTCGAAGACACTACAAGCCTGGAGATATGTGCTGTAGTAGAGACCTTGATTACACAATCTTAGGTACGGGACACCGTTAACGCACCAGTAATATTGGGAGCAGTCCTTTGCATTTTTCATGAATCCGACTGGCACATTTGGGACACAGTATACTGATGGGTCCGTGGCCCCTATTAAAAGCAAAATTGCGGTACAGAATATTCACGATGCTCTAGAACATGAAACTACAATGGTTCACTCAGAAGAGAGAACCTCTCCTCTTTCATTTGTTAGAAGAAAGTTTTGAGGTACATCATCTTGAAAAAACTGCCTCTGAACAAAATAAACTGGAATAAAATTGTGTCCAATAAAGTTTTTGAGACTGTATCCCATATGTTTATAAACCTGTACTCCAATATAAAAATTAACCGAGCCTAAACTTTTACTTTCAGCATTGACAAACAAATCATGGTCATAATGTCCTATGGTTCTGATAAACCAAAAAGTCTGGATTTTATCAACAATCCCCGCTAAGAATAATGAGGTCCCAGGTGCAGAGTTGGACCATATTGAGATTTGCTCCACCCATCCCGTGTATTATTATATTTATTATATCCCAAATTCCAAAGGAGAAATAAATACACAATCAAAACATACGATCTCCTTCTAAAGCTGCACATCGACCCTGGTCAGTAGCTGTCATGTCCTCGAACCTGCCACACGGCTGCGTTGTAGAAATGGTGTTGAAGTATTGGCCGGCTGCACAGGACAACGAGTAAGCTGCACCGTTTACACATCTGATGTATTTGTTGCAGTTGTTTGGGTCTCTCTGTAAGCCATCGGCAACATCAGCCGGGCAATACGAGCCTGTAAAGGAACACCATATGTATATATACTTGTTTATTTGTTTAAAAGCCGTCAAAATCGCCAGTGATTAATAACGGTAAAACTTTTGATTATGCCATATAGTTTATGTCACTATTGTTTGAATTGTTTTATCTATAGACTAGAAAGAATATTGTAACTGAGGCGGACCCAAAAGAACATTGATTTGAATGTTTAATTCTTCACTACTCCAAGTTCTTAATCATTACTTGGGAAAACTAAAATGCACATGGTTAGCACGCCTCAAAAAAGTCCATGTCATTTTGAAATGCCAAGGACTATATGATGAAGGAGGATATGGCAGCTTGTCTTATTTCATAACGAAATGATATGTTGCCATCTTAATTATTTCATTAAACAAGAAAAATTGATATAGCTTACTCATTGGCGGTGAAGCTGTTGTGGAAAGACCAGAGCAAAAGACTTGCTCGGCCTGGTTAAGGTTGTTGTATGGTGTGCATGTTCTCCACGTGGGGTTGAAGAACAGACCTTGTGGACAGAACTCAAGGGTTGCTCCTCCGCTTGTACATCGATAATATCGGCCACAGTTAGAATCGTCTCTCTGCGTGCCGTCGGCAACTTCTGGTGGACAAAACGGAGCACCTACGGTGGCTGTTACAACAGAAATAATAATGGTCCTGTGTTAAAATACCGTGTGGTTTCTTAATCCATCTGTGAAGTTTTCCTCCCTCTGGTTTACCGCTAATACATGCGTTTATATCAAGTAAGGTCATATTCTATATCTCAAATCAGAATATGAAGCGACAGCATGGATGAGAATAAGGAATTAACACGGAATGTGGAAGCTCCCAACCTTAGACTATGAATGAATTATCGCAGATATTCCAATCTTAACAATAACCACGCTATGTCATTGGTGCATATAATGGATGATCATTGTATTAACACACACTATAACCCATTATTCGATCTCGCTTGTTTTCTCAAGAGAATGAATAAGCTAGTGATACATAAACTTACTGGATTGTGATAGATTACCATACCATCGTAGGCAAAGGAATGTTGAAACTTCAAAACTAAAGACAATTGAATCAAAAGTCTTGTTTTTATTTCTGGGAACTTACTTGTGGGCAATGTTGTCGTAATCCCTGAGCAGAACTCTTTGTCCGCAACACTTAAAGAGTTATAGGGTGTGCACAATCGCCACTGCGTGTTGAAGAACAGACCTTGTGCACACGATTCTAACGAAGACACACCGTTGGTGCAACGATAAAAACGACCACAGTTCGATGGGTCTCGTTGTGCTCCATTGGGTACCTCAGGTGGGCAAATCACGGGCTGTTGGGTGGTCGGTGCTAAAACAAATGGCCAACAACACATATAAGCTTGTTTAAGTGACGTTTTACTTTCTCAAAGCTGGGCCATATTGGATCAGTGACGTCGATTAATAAAATTTCAATAAATCACATGATGAGCTAGACAGGAACTTTGATTATATGGATCGGAGCATATGAAGGTAATTTTATTCAAGAGATACTCATTTTGTTCGGAGCCGAACTTCTCTCCATTGATAGAGACAGTTTCCGGTTGCATTTGTGGGCACCACGAAGTTGATGTTTGTGTCGGCTTTGTCTCAGTTTGTTTACTGTGTCATTTTATTTATTTATGTTGTTTTTTGTTTCAATTGTCGTCCAGGGAATTTCGTCCGCCAATAGGCCAAGTATGCCGTTACATGTGTAAAATAATAATAAACGATTGACATGGATGCATTTGGTACTCACTTGGGGTGGTATTTGTCGTTTGACCAGAACAAAAGCTCTGTTCCTCTTGCGTTAACGAGTTAAAAGGTATGCAGTTTCCCCAAATTACACTGAAATACAGTCCTTGTTGACAGACTTCAAATGTCCTAGTTCCACTTCTACAGCGGTAATATCTACCACAGTTTGTGCTGTCCCGTTGGTTGCCATCAACAACATCTGCGGGGCAAAAAGGTGCTGGAGGATCGGCTGCATTAAAAAAGAAAAAATGGAATAGATCTTAAGTAAATATGGTCATTAGTCATCAAGGTTATAGAAGCACGCTGGAAAGTTCACCTCAAGGACGTAAGCACTATCCAATATAGCGACCAGTCTGAATGAAGCCTGCAAGCCCCATCACGGTGACTTACACGGCTGCACCGTGCTATCATATATTTGTCTATAATATTTCCGAATAGGGAAGGTTAAAGCTTATGGAGTAGTAACAATTGTGTTTCAAATATACGAATGTAGGTGACATACGGATGAAAGAAATGCTTCCCCACATGTTTATGAACCGAAACGGACTGACAAATGGTAAACATATAGCTTAAGTGGTGTATTGTAATAAATAATAACTCGGAATAGAGAAAGTTGATTCTTGCTGAATTTCGTATAAGTAGGCACAAAGATTATACTGATTTTAAAAGCACTTAATAATATTTTGCCATTGAATATAATACAAGACTGGATAGTTTATGTAGAAAATTAAACCATTTTGAAAGAAACTAAGAATTAATAGTAGGCCGGAATTTTTACTAAACCCAAATTGATTCAATCTTGGTAAGGTGATTTTGTTGTTCGGTATTAATATAAGAAACGTAATAAAACAAAGTTGACTTATCCGTTAGAAGACAAATATACAAACAAACGTAATTGTTTATATATAATTTGAGAACACAAAATATGTTGGATATAACAACCATTTTTGCTTGAAATAAATTGAGGTCTACATACTAGGCGCTACTGTAGTTGAAGACCCACAGAAGTCCCTTTCAGCTTGGCTCAGTGATCCATAGGGTACACAGTTACTCCATGTAGGACTGAAATATAGTTCCTGTGCACAGAACTCTAAAGACCTCGTTCCGCTTCTACATCTGTAATATCTACCACAGTTTGTGCTATCTCTCTGGTTTCCATCAATAACTTGAACGGGGCAGAATGGCGGCGGGGCGGTGGCTGTAACGGTAAGGATATAAATATATTTAAAAAACTGTCCACCAAATATGCGACTAGAATCGTGGGCGACTGCGTTAACGGTTTAGTGGTTAGAGAATCGGACTGCTGTCCTTCTTCAGAGTACCGTTCACAGGTTCAAGTCCCATTACCGACCTCAGGTACATGAGGTTCACTCCATATACCGCAAACATGGGGGTGGTTTTTACGAGTTGTTCACTCCATATAAGTAAAGCGGTGAGATGTGGACGCTCCGTCGCACGATAATAGAAATACCTTTATGTATAAAGTTACACCACTATTAAAGAAACCAACAATTAATAGTAGGATTGAATTTTTACAAAACCCATGTTGAGTAAATATTAAATAGATCCTATTGTTGTTCGGTATTTATCTAAGAAACTTATCAAACCATTGTTGCTTGACTGATCCGTTAGAAGACTAACATACAAAGTAGCGCTAAAAGCAGGTGATATAGTGTATCTAAAAATTATCAATTCTTGTCAAATACAGACATAACGGAAATTCATAAACAAATTAAGAGTGATTTTTTTTTAATTAGAGAACACAAATAACTTTGAGATAACAGCTACTTTTGCTGAGCACATATTGTAGTGTACATACTAGGTGTAGCAGTAGTTGGCGCTCCGCAGAAGTCTTTTTCAGCTTGGCTCAGTGATCCATAGGGTACACAAGTACTCCATGTCGGACTGAAATATAGTTCCTGTGCACAGAACTCTAAAGATCGTGTTCCGCTTCTACATCTGTAATATCTACCACAGTTTGAGCTATCTCTCTGGTTTCCATCAACGACTTGAACGGGACATGACGGCGGCGTGGCGGTGGCTGGAACGGCAAGTTATTCAAGAAAATGTTTATGACATTAGTAGTAACTTATAAGAAATATAAGCCTACATTCAGTAGTTCATTTCTGTAGGGGGAGGGGGCTTAACATTTTTACAGCATTCTGCGCATTTATATATGTCTACGATTCCTACATCGATACATCGGCTTACATAGTCTAGCTTTTGTTTAGTTGATTAAACTAAAGCAAATCCGGAACATTATTTATGAACACGAAAATCTTATGAAATTTTTCTGACAATTTTTTTAGATAAACATATATATATATAATGCAAGTTATATGTGAATGACATCTTACTAGGTTAGGTAGGTTGGTTATTTATGATTGTGTCGCGTCCATTCTACTGAATGGTGTTCGCCAAGGCAATTAAGCAAACAAAGAACACATTACAAAAAGGTCAAGAACCAACACACTAAAAATGTTTAACAAAAGTTATATGATCAAACCAGCTTAGATCTGAAAGGTGAACCACGGAAAAGATATAGACTCAGGACTGAGACATTAGCTTCATAATGTTTCTGCTTTTCGAATCGCTTGATGTTTGTGTTTGATGTATTTGGGGTTTTTTTTTTTCAAACAAGCCGGTACTTACATGGTAAGGGTGTCGGTGTAGTGAGAGATGAACAGAATTCCATTTCTGGCTGTCTCAATGAATTATAGGGCACACAAGCTGAAAACGTCGGACTGAAATACAGATCTTGTCCGCAGGTTTGCAAAGATGGAACGCCACTTCTACATCTGTAATATCTCCCACAATTGGTGCTGTCTCTTTGGTTTCCGTCCACTACTTGAGATGGACAGATGGGTGGTGCGACAGTAGCTATAAGTACAATGGTAATATCTCATTATTATACAATGTAGACTGATTAATGTAAACATCTATCTTTAAAAAAGGGCAAAAACATATTACAACGCCTTAAAGACCAGCACGGATACGATTCAACGTAATATTTTGTTGATGTCTAGTCGATTTCGTCAGGTCTGTTAAAATTTGTGAATACAAGAATAGAGTGTTAAATTGTATTACAGTTATGAAAAAGTTGACGTCTCTTCATTGAAAGCTTATCTTCAAATGTTGCGTAACATTATTCTATAACGTATTTATTGTGATATTTTGTGCAAAAATGTAAAATTTTATGAATTTTTTTCTCAATGAAATTCTGTCTTGTGATCATTAAAAAGCTATAAAGTGAGCATGAATCTAAAAGAGAAACGAGGGGGAACCATTTCATATTTGTATGAAAATACATTTGCAAATAGCAGAGCCAGGCTGAAAATTGTTTCCGGTAGTCAATCCTTTAAAATTGGCTACCCCTACGGTTTCGCCCCACTTCTCCCTGACGTATAAACGCATGCTTGACGACGTCCTTACTTGGGAACCATCATTTATGAAAGCATATAGAATTCATAAACGATTATTGTTAGCATAAGACATAACTGAACCAGAAAAATAAGTTATTTCTGTTGTCTATTCGGGTACCTAGTGAATTACAGGACGTATTCTTCTGGCAAAATTGAATTTCCAATTCAAAAGGGAGACATCTTTTTTATGCAACTTACTTGAGGGTTCTACGTAGTTAGTAGTGTTACATGCTGTGCTCTCTGGGAAGTTGCACGTATACACTTGTGAGTCCCAGACAGTTCCCAGTGGACAATCGAACTCATACTTCAACCCGCCGACACATCTCACAAATTTATAGCAGTTAAAAGGGTCTTGGTAATAATCATCTGCTCGATTCATGCACCAGTCTATCGCCAGAGGGACACGGACTTGTTGTGCCACTGTACCAATGGCGACACAACCTGAAAACAAGACAGTCAAATGTGTTTGTTAATGAAGATGATTGGGGACTTTTTTGTAGGATAATCTTGTGTTCTGCAAGATTCCTTGAAAGGCAACGATAGGCAGCCGTGTTATTTCTGTCTTAGTGAATTGTGCACAAAAGGCTTAGTTATGCTCATGTTATATGGGAAGTTTTGGATGTAAAAAAAAGTAGTTTTCGAACAGACAAATTACATATGATTCCAAAACGACACTGATAATATTATCCTTTATGAGGGCATTAGTTCATTACTTACCAACGAGTAGAATTGGTGACAAAAGCCAAGCCATATTGGATTGAAATGGCTCCTTGTTGAATGCTGCAGATTTCAAAGATTTTCTGGCCTTGCTCTTATACCCGGGTCATACGGCCTTATATACGTCCCACGACTGCATTACCACGCCTAGAAATGACCAATCAAAGCTCAGGTGTGACAAATCCACGAACCATAAGACTAGTTATCACCCAACCACGAACACATTCAAGCGCTTTGAGACTTATTCACGCTTTAGGCATTCTGCAAATAAGTGCCAATATGATTATTTTCTTTTTCTGGATGTTCATTGGATTAAACGTTCGTGGAAATGATTACAAAGTTTATGTAGATATTGCATCACAGCGACAGAATTCCACAATACCCCAACAGATTCGGGTAAATACAAAAAGAAGATACAAAAAGGGGTTTGGCAGGGTATCATCCTAGGCTCCTTTGTGTTTAACAAAAACTGCACGTGCATTAAAGAAAGAAAAGTTGCTTTTCTATTGTGACCTATTGTGGTCAGGTAGTTGACACATCCCCTGCTAAAAATAAAATCACTCACTAAAATTCTTGAAAGTTTTATAGCATGTAGAATAGTTCAGTAAGCTCTGAAAACACATAGTTTTGCTTTACTTTCTATCCAATCACTCCTTCAAAATGCAAAAAAAAAATGCATAAAAACATAAATATGTCTGGAGACGAATTCATATATACATCAGCTAGTTTAATTGATATGAAGGAACTTATATACCATATTATCGACCTTATTGAATATATCATAATTCAATGATTTAAATTTCTTATGAAGATAAACGGAATTGCTGTTTCAATTTAAACTTATAATCTAAAAAACAAAATATTTCCAGTTAAGAATATCTCAAGTAAACCTATACAACTAAATTATGGTCCGTTCGAACAATGTAGCATTTGTCAATACTTTTTTGTTTAACAAAAAAACGTGATGTTATTGACGGTAAAACACGATTCATCAAGTGAATTTCTCGAGTCTATTGGCGCAGAAATGAGGATTCAAATAAAATGACAAGTCAAAATATGACTTGAAACAAACATATTTATGTCTAGCTATATTATCCTCTCAGTGCCGCAACATATAGGTGAAATAATAGTGTTGGATAAGAAATAAGGAAATAAAAGCTCGACTTAAATTAAGTTTATCGATTTAGGCCGCTAAAGGATGACATCGAAATACACCTTAAACGATACCCCCAGTGAAGTGTCACCTGTCGGCAAGAGACTATTCCAATCGTTTTAATACAAAGTTATACGGAAGTCATCGTGTTTTAAAAATGTTTCATTGAACAAAGATTTTTCTTTATTGTGATTTTTTTCGGTTATTGTCTTATTTTTGTTTGCTTTGCAAGTGTTTTTTTTATTTCTTTATAGTTATAATTTATGGACAAAATTCAATAATTTGACAAAAATTTATGCCATAACAATGTTCTTACTAGTTGCTTCAAGTAAAAGAATTACCAACTACAAGAGAAAACAGGAAGCTTTCTTTTGTCCTGGTCCTCTCAGAGCTAAGGGGGAACATGACGCCGATCTGTTTGTGATGTCCTTGTATTCCGTTCTGTGGTTGTACTATCTTGTCTCTGTTTGTTGCCGAGGGCGGTTGGAGGGAGATTCCCGTTGCCCTGGAGCTTTCTGAGCTAAAGAGGAACATGAAGCCCATATGCTTGTGATTTCTGTATTGTGCTGTACAGATCCTGTGATGTTTTTGTTTGTTGCAAGTGGATTGGGTGGGTGGGGGTGGGGGTGGGGGGGGGTGGTATCACCTATAAGGCTGCACACCGTCATGTGAGTAAAATAACCTTAAGTATGGCGTTAAACCCCAATCAAACAGATAGTGTAGTATTTTTCCAACAGCTCCACCGTTCAGAGGTCCCGATTTGTCCTGAATGTCGGTGTAAAATGACAATTAATCGTCAAACCGATCGTGGTGTGAACTTTTTCTGGTTAACAACCAACGCCGTAATAAAAAAAAATCCCTCATACATCTTATATGTTTAAGACGTTAAACATCTATCAAATAAACATACAATACATTATAAAAGCTACAGTTAGGTCTGTTAACAAATGTTGTACAGATCTAAAATGTTTCCAGTATTCACAATAAACAACAAAAAAGGCATATGCATTTCTGTGAACTTTATAAGGCAAAGTTTAATAAAGGTAAACCATTGCTTCGTTCGAAGTAAAATCTTAGTTCAATCCTTGAAAGGTTTGTCCTCAATGTTTGTTTTAAGGGTAGTGTTTCAGTCACCTGTGGGACATCCCGGTGACCAGGCACACCCCTCACTGCGATCATCTCATCGGTACTGTTTGACATCACGTACAGTCTGCCCTTTACTCATCAACTCATCTCTCTGTGTTGACGTTTCTGATTTATCTCTTTTTATCTTCCCTCCCCATTGACACCCGATCCTCTGTTTGTTAATTGCCATTTTTAACTTCTTTGCTAATCTTCGTTGTGAGTTTTTTTTTGTTTACTGTGGTGCTTCCAATACTGTTGGGAGTCTGCAACTTCACACTGTTTACTCCTAACCTTTACTGACTTAGGGGTGTGAGGTATAAGGCGCTGTATTTGGTCAAATTGCAAATAAAAATGAGTCTGTTACAGTAATACTATTTTCACATCCTTTATTATTGGTCCGCGACCGTATGTAAGTGATAGCGTGTGCGCTTACTAATCTTACTTCGATTAACCCTTCACGGGATCGAGTCCGTCTGTCGACCATCGGGTATATGTGTGAGTCACACGATGTGGCTTCGTTAATTGCGGGTCGGTTTTTACTAGGTTTCCTCTCGATTTTCGACCGTAATAAGACAAGGAGCCGTGTGAAGGGGACAATCGGTCGTCATATTAGTTAATTACCCTTGAGTACAACGTTAAACCGCAATCAAACAAACAAACAAATCCTTTATTAATTATCTATAAAAATTTAAATAAATTGTAGGTAAAAGTCTGCATTGATGGTTGCCGCCAGGTTTGTTTTTTACGTTGTGCTTATAAAGGGTAGTTAACTTTTGTGATGGTTGTGTATTTTAACAGTAAACACAAAACGTCAGGGCCACTCGCACAAGCCTAAAACTAATTTTCGTTGTTCAAACATTGGAGGAGACTTTTCACATATAGTTAGGTAGTCGACGCGTTATTTCATTTATTTCGCCATCTTAATATATAAACACGCTTATTGAGGTTAAATCAATAATACTAAAATAATAATTATTATGTCATATCATCTTTATGGAAGTACTTACATTTTTGCATGTATTTGAGCGTATTAGTGTCACAGTGTAAAAAAAAAATGTAAGTATCTCCTACGTATGACATAATATCACCTAAGTTGGTGTAAGGCTTATACGTCGTTTCACCTACGTAACACTTACTGCGTATCTCCTGCGTAAGAGAAAATATTACATGCTTTCAGATTCTATGAATGAAAACCGCGGTAGACACACACTTCAGTGAAGAGATGAACAACGTGATTGTAACACTTACGTATGAGATAAGAACACCTACGTAGGTGATAGCAACACGTACCTAGATGATAAAAAGCGGAAGTCATAAGCAGGCGATACCTGTCAAGTCCTATGTTAAGGATACACATACAGTACTTAGTAGGAGTACTACGTTGGAGGTACGCATGCAGTTCTACGTAGGAAATATTTATCAAGTCTTACGTAGGAGATACACATTAAGTGTAGGTGCCATCTACGTAGGTGACAGCAACACTTACCTAGATGAAAAGGCTTAAGTTCTACTTAGGATAAGCATATTAAGTCAAACATATTAGATAACTGTTAAGTCATACGAAGGAGATACGCGTTAAGTGCTACGTATGTGATAGTAACGCCTACATGTACGTAGGTGGTAGCAACACGAACGTACATGTAGAAGATACAGCAGAAGTCCTAAAACGGCGAAACCTGTTAAGTCCTACGATGGAGACACCCATAAAGTACTATTTGATTGATTGATTGCTTTATTATCAAATAACAACATTAGGATAAGCACGCTGTATATATTAACAAGTGTAGAGAAAGAAAAGTATGTATGCACTTCATGTATGTGTACACACCTAAATTATAATATATATATATATATATATTTCTAAAAGCAATCACACTGGCACAGGGATGTAGATCAATTAAAATCGATGAATCGTCTTTTGTTCTATATATATGTGAGATATATGTTAAGTCTTACGTAGGAGATACGCATTAAGCCATATATAGGAGAGTAACACGCACGTAGATGATAAGACATACGTCATACGTGACAGTAGGTGATAGTAACATCTACGTATGTGATATTATGTCCTGCGTATGAGATAATAATATCTTTTTAACACCATGACACTATTAATACGATTCTAATACGGTGTAAGTTCCAAAGGTTAGGAAGCTCCATGTTGCATAGGTAGGCCCAATCAAGTGCAAACATGTATATTGAAGTAGCTGTGATCAGCTTTTAGACAGGGCGTATGCTCTTTCGAATCTTTATCTGTAAACGTTGAAGTTTGAAGTTCAACTTTGTGAGCCACATAACTACACTTGAATATACTTAAAATAAAACCCAATATATGTTGACACAGGAATGAGATGTACAAGATTTATCAATATTTGACACAGGCTTACATATTACATCAGGCTACTTAAATTGGTTAGGGTATATATTTAATATCAGTTAACACTTTTGCCAATACGTTGTGGGACAGCAAGATGATTAGACTTAACGTCTTAGCGATAATTGCTTCAGTGTTGTGTGCCCTTCATCTGTATACAAATGGTACACCCTTAAAACCACCAAACATAATAGAGGATGCAGAGGCTTTGATGAAATTGGCAGGCGGTGATTACGATAACTTAAATCAGTACAACAACGATGTAGCACATCTTCCACCAAAGGACCGGCATCTTCACCTGCATGCTAAATTTTTTGCGACAAACATCCCAGCGCTGGGCGATGACAGTTTCTTTTACTTTCAGGAGAGTGAGAATGGAAATCTATCACAGGTGTACAGTCAGAGCATCAACAGGTAAGCACAAGTAGATATATATTTTTAATTAATGAAGAGAGAAAAATATGCTTGCTATAGGTAATACAATTGTTTTTTAAATGTTGAAAATGAAAATGTGCATTGATCCACCGCACGAACGACAATTTATAATTAGAGAGTAATTGATTCGCACAACTGTCCTATGGACTGTTTGTTTGATAATAGTTTAACGCCGTACTTTTGTCCTATCGAAACTGCTGGAATTAAAGCAAGTATTTGTGTTGTCAGTGGGGGTTTTACCCCCGCCCCCTCCCCCTAAAAAAAAAGGGAGTTGAAGGAAGGAAAAAACAAAGACATTGTGCGCGGTAGTTTTGCTGTATATGTGACTGGAAACAATAGGCTTACATCTTGTGCATCCTTGCTTAAGAGAGTTACTGATGTCACACTAAGACTGTCAGACTACAATAAACTTTTTCCCCTTTTCGAACCGGATCAATTAAGATCAATTAAAATTTCAATTACTTAACGTTATTTTGCTCTCAAGGCGGCGTGCCAGCCCAATGGGTGAAGGAAACCACCCTTGACCAGGAAGCCCCATCTAAACCTCCTCTCTCCAAGGGAGATAACGAAGTCTACTTAGTCTGTCACACGTTCAAAACATGAAAGTCCTCACTTGCCGGTGTATATAAAAATACTGCATAAAGTTTTGAAACAATTCCAAATGTGATATTTATTACAGTGGGGTATGTTCTTTCTATTGTTGTCCCTCACATGTAGAGTTTTGTCCCCCTTCTTTTGTCTTTCTACCGTGGTCATATGATCAGACTATTTTTTTAACTAGGCAGACTAGGTTATATGTGCGACCGGAGTTATGCCAAATTTCTGAATATGAATGTCGTGTTTGTCCAGCAATGAAGGTAAATCAAGATGCGAAGCCCAAGATGTCCATGACGACTGAAACTTGAGCGACCGATAGTCGCATAGCATGCATGATTTAATAGAAATATGTGGTTAGAATGTCTTCAGGTGACCTAGCATAAAACACTTATATACACATTCTAAATATAATCGATTCTTGACTCCATGGCCAGCCGGATCATCTTGCTTTGCACTTCTTTTATTTGCTGATTTGTGGCAAATGTCGCCCCAAAGATTGGTGCTTATTAAGGCTCGATTGCCCTTTTGTAACCATCAAGAACTATCTGGCTTTTAAAGCAGAGTGGGAACTTTGGAATAAACCCGCACCATTACTGTCTTACCAGGAAGTGACGAAGGGGCGCTACTCTTACAAGTATAAAAATGGGTTTTGTAGGTCAATTAAAATTGAACATTTTTATTTATTTAAAAATCATTAAACTTGTTAGTATCTTTATAATTTGTTTGATTTGGGTGACTGGTATTTTTAAAAAGGGAATTGGATTGATCTACAGCTGAATGACATCTAAGCATTGTCCCCGTGTATTTATGCAGCTGTAATTTGTCTCGCTACGACCGTACAACTTACCCCGTTTTGGCGGATATTACTAAAATTAGAAATTCAAAATGGCATTAGGATTTTTGCCAAGTGGGCTGTACGTAGGGCATAGAGGTTAGCCCACTTCCGGTTTTAATCAAATGGTTCGATGGCCTGGTATAATGTACGAGCGTTGTCTTAGTTTCGTCCACTATAGAAACTCTCGCGCGAATACGATTGTTAAATACATTGACTTTTGGCGGGAATCCCCTTCCACATTACCAATGACTTTCGCTTCAAACTGTACACGACCGCGACCGTGGCGTACTGGTTAGCGATTGCGCTTTCTGACGCCTACTTCGATGTACCGTTCACGGGATCGAGTCCGTCTGTCGAATATGAGTGAGTCACAAGAAGTGGCTCCAGCAATCGTGGGGGTGGTTTTACGAGGTTTCCTCCCGGTTTTCCACCATAATAGGGCAAGGAACAGTGCGAAGTGAACAATCCGTCGTCAAATAAGTGAAATACGCTTGAGTACGACGTTAAACCCCAATTAAACAAACAAACAAAATCAAACTGTACACAGCGTTAATGTCCGACGATCATTTCCTTGGGGTTTAAGTCTTAACACTAGCTAGACTTCTTTGATCTCTATTTTGGAAATATTCTAGAATCTTTAACGTTAACTTCAATTTGGCTTATTGTTATTGTATTGTTATCAGGGTTTTTTTTTTAAATCCATGAACTGGGGTTGAGGATACAGTCATGCACTTTTCTCAGAATAGGCTGTGGGTTGGGGATAGGGGAGGTCCTAGTTGCTCTGGAGCTTTCCAAGCCAAGGGATGATCAGAAGCCGATTTATTTTGATGTATGCATTGTGTTCTGTGATTGTCCTGTATTGTCTTTGTTTGTTACCAGTGTCACGCTTTGTTTGTTGCCAGTGTCACGGATAATTGGTTTCGCCCGTTGGGCTGACACCCCTTCATATAAGTGGCATAATTCTTGTGCTGCTTCAAACCGGAAACACCTAGAATCAGGTTATGATTTGAAGTATGGATATTATTAACATACACGAACTTGTTATATAAGTCTTCTGGTAATAGTATATCTTCTAGATTGTGTTTCACTACGAATCTGTCTAAAATACACTCAATAAATATTCACAATAATCAACACAAAAACAGTATGTGTTTTAATTTTTTGACAAAAAATAATCGTGAAATAATTTTGGCGAAAACTTACTGAATAATAAATGTTCGAGAGAGAGAGAAGCGACATGGCGTGAACGGTTAACCATACATGAATCGCCGAGACAGTTATATCATATCAGTTCTGATGCGACTATGGACGCTAACCATAAACACTCCGAAAACGACAATTTCCAAACACTGCTAATTATAGGCCATCGATATAGACTCACCTCATCTGTATGTCTTTTCCCCCTTTTTATCACATATTAGGCCATTTAAGCTACCAGCTCACAGTGAATAATATACAGATAAAATGTATGTTTCAATCTAAAACGTTTGCGGTACACCTCTGCTTCAGTCGTGTACGTTTTGGCTGTGTCAAACCAGTTTACTCTGTAAATGCGATAAAATACAGTTAACACCATTACCAATTGAATATTTTTTTTTTTTTTAATTTAGATTCTTCATCTATTACAATGATCGGACGATTAGAATGAGAATCTACAAGTTTGTTTCGCCTGAAGTGGCGAAAAAGTACATCAATGCGTTTGACCATCCTTCAATATTCAATAACCTACACTATAATGATGTCACCTCCAACCCAGGCTGCGAAGTGACGTGGGCCAGAACAGGACCGGATATGTTCCATGGAAAGATGACCATGGGCGCATGCGTCTTACCTTTTAAAGGCACAAATGTAAGCCAATGTATTCACTTCTCCCATAGGATTAGCTATGTTAACAAGACATATATATGATGTTAATATAATCACAAAAGGAAATACCTACAAAGGCCACGAAAAGATAAGGGTTGCAGGTTTTACTCCTGACTAGCGGCAGAGTCCTTAATTGGCCCATTCTCTGATTTTACATTTTTTTTTAAAAAGCCGTGTGTATATTCATTGTAACATCCTCGAATTTGATTTGTTTTGCAAAACAGGGATATTATTTCATCTCTGCTAACTCTGAAATGATCGGATATTAAACACACTGCCTTGTAGCCTAACGGATTTTGTCCGTCATGATGCTTTGAGGTACACCACTGTACTCACCAGTCTATTTGCAGTTTCCATTTAATCGAAAGCATAATACATTACCAACATTCAACTATCACAGTAACCAATGGCGTGTAAGCTTTCGCTTGCAACACCTTTTATGGTAATGTATACCACATGGGTCTGTTCATTATCCCACCTTCATCTTACTTTGTAATTTTTTTTACAGATAATAATCAACTATGAGAATATTTTGTCTTCGGGTTACTTGACCGTGCATGAACAGTGGTTTTTACAGAGCAATGGAACTCAAATCCGGGGCAAACTTCCACCTTATATCGAGACGAGACAGCCTGTTAAGCTGATTTAAAACCTCACTGGATACATGTGCTGCTTTCAGCTGAAAACCAGCTGAAGAACGAAAAACCTATATTGTCAAGTTAATAAAGACGTTTTGCCCTTACACTGATAACGATAGAAACGTTATTAAATTCTGCATTGTAAATATATTTCCCTATTATTTTAGAGCCAAAAATTATGGAAAAGATTAAGTTTATGTACATAAAAGGCATTTGATTAAAACGGTCTCCGTCTTACCTCCATGACTTGCGCACCGCCCGCCTGGTTATAAACCAGGACCATTTTGAATGTAGTGATATTTGCTAAAATTCCGTAAATCGTGCGGCCGTAGCCAGCTGTATAAATCCACCGGGACTATGCTATGATGTCATTCACCTCTAAATACTAACAAATTTATTTATTCTTAAATCCCAAAATTGTTCACAATTCATGTGTTCGAAAAGCTTCGCTTTAATGATAACTCATATGATAGAACTGTGCTTTAATCTAATTAAAAATCAGTGTAAAATCAAATTGCTTCCTTCAAACTAAATTCTGTCTTTGGTTGAGTCTGTTCTTCACAGGTCGAGAGTTCACCTTAAATATTTGCTACATGTAGGCCTATACAGTTTTTACGGAGTACTTCTTAATCGGTGGGAGCTAGTGCTTTTCGTGAGGTTTTTACGCAGTAGGTCTATACAAGTGACAACGATTTACCGGTACTTGTAGCAGGCGGAATAAGATTAAATCCCCTAATGTAATAATTACTATTACAATATACATAAATATTACATTCCGGGCAGCATTGCTATACTTGGAATTTAAAACTCTGTTACATTCTAGCTCATGGAATTACGGCTCCCGTGCAATCTAATTCAAATCAGATATTTGTCACTATATTGAGATCTAACGCCATCACCCTAATTACAATGCCGATTGGTTTCTTAAATTGACCAATCACAGAGCTGCTTCTCAATCCTGGTTTGTAAAAGCCGAAGATTTCTGCCGACGTACCGAAGTTTCTGGACTGCGTATTTTTACATAACCATAGCATACAGGACAAATCAACAAACACCATTGAAATAATAAACTTTAAGTGGAGCTGCATTTTTCCCTGTTTACTACGTATACATACGACTGACAACATCAACACAGAAGACAATCGGACAACTTCTGCTTGTTTTGGCTGAATTTGGTGTTTACCTTGGCCCGCATGTCGGAACATCCTTCGACACTTTCCGTACCGGTACAGTTATCTCGGACGTGTATGGAAGCAATAATATTACACGAAAACGTGTAATGTTCGCCGGATGTTTAGAACACACATGCGTGGAAATCAACCAAAGTACTCCGCGGATTTGTATTTAAAAATCTCACATCACGCAAGCCTATTTCCCGGGTAAATCTTATTTATACAAAAAA
>JAVFBX010199962.1:0-12690 GCA_034783855.1 Mopalia kennerleyi | reverse complement strand
GATCTAGATTTGATCAGTTGATGTTTGACTTAGATTTGATCAGTTGTTGTTTGATCTAGATTTGATCAGTTGTTGTTTGATCTTCAATTGATCAGTTGATGTTTCATCTAGAGTTGATCAGTTTATGTGTGATCTACATTTGATCATCTGAATTTGATCAGTTTATGTTGACTTAGATTTGATCAATGTACATTAGATTTAAATTTGATCAGTTGATGTTTGATTAATATTTGATCAGTTGATGTGTGATTTCTATTTTATCAGTTGATGTTTGATTTCTATTTGATCAGTTGATGTTTGATTTCTATTTTATCATTGGATATTTGATTTCTATTTGATCAGTTGATGTTTGATTTAAATTTGATCAATTGACATTTAATCTTAATCTGATCAGTCAATGGTTGATTTAAATTTGAACAGTCGATGTTTCGTCTACATTTGATCAGTTGATGTTTGATTTCAATTTGATCCATATATGTTTGATTTAGATTTGATGAGTTGATGCTTTAACTACATTTGATCACGTGTCATTGATTTAGAGTTGATCAGTTAATGTTTGATTAAGATGTGATCAGTTGATGTTTGATTCCAATTTGATCAGTTGATGTTTGATATAGATTTGATCTGTTAATGTTTGATTAAGATGTTATCAGTTGATGTTTGATTCCAAATGGATCAGTTGATGTTTGATATAGATTTGATGAGTTGATATTGGATTAAGATTTGATCAGTTGGTGTGGGATTAAGATTTGATCAGTTGACATTAAATCTTAATCTGATCATTCAATGGTTGATTTGAATTTGAACAGTCGATGTTTCATCTAAATTTAATCAACTGTTTGATTTCGATTTGATCGGTATATGTTTGATTTAAATTTGATTAGCTGATATTTCATCTAGAGTTGATCAGTTGTTGTTTGATCTAAAGTTGATCAGTTGTTGTTTGATCTAGAGTTGATCAGTTGTTTTTTTATCTAGATTTGATCAGTTGTTGTTTGATCTAGAGTTGGTCAGTTGTTGTTTGATTTAGAGTTGATCAGTTGTCTGATCTAGATTTGATCAGTTGTTTTTTGATCTAGATTTGATCAGTTGTTTTTTGATCTAGATTTGATCAGTTGTTGTTTGATCTAGATTTGATCAGTTGTTGTTTTATCTAGATTTGATCAGTTGTTTTTTGATCTAGATTTGATCAGTTGTTGTTTGATCTAGATTTGATCAGTTGATGTCTGATCTAGATTTGATCAGTTGATGTCTGATTTAGATTTGATCAGTTGTTGTCTGATCTAGAGTTGATCACCTGTTGTTTGGTCTAGATTTGATCAGTTTATGTTGGATTTAGATTTGATCAGTTGATGTTTGATTTGAATTTGATGAGTTGATGTTTCATCTAAATTTGATCAGTTGTTTGATTTCGATTTGATCAGTATATGTTTGATTTAAACTTGATAAGTTGATATTTGATCTACATTTGATGTCTGATCTAAATTTGACCAGTTGATGTTTGTTTGATCAGATGATGTTTGTTTTAGATTTGATCAGTTTATGTTTGGTTTAGATTTAGATTTGATCAGTTTATTTTTGGTTTAGATTTGATCAGTTTATGTTTGGTTTAGATTTGATCAGTTTATGTTTGGTTTAGATTTGATCAGTTTATGTTTGGTTAAGATTTGATCAGTTTATGTTTGGTTAAGATTTGATCAGTTTATGTTTGGTTAAGATTTGACCAGTTTATGTTTGGTTAAGATTTGATCAGTTTATGTTTGGTTAAGATTTGATCAGTGGTTTAGATTTGATCAGTTTATGTTTGGTTAAGATTTGATCAGTTTATGTTTGGTTTAGATTTGATCAATTTATGTTTGGTTTAGCTTTAATCAGTTGATGTTTGATTCCAATTTGATCAGATGATGTTTGATAAGTTGATATTTGATTTAAATTTAATAAACTGCTGTTTGATTTAGATTTGATCAGTTGATGTTTTATCTTAATTTGATCAGTTGATGTTTGATATAGCATTGATAAGTTGGTGTTTCATAATGAGTTTGTCAGTTACTGTTTCATTGTAAGTTGATCAGTTGTCTTTTTTCTGTGAGATTTTGTCAGCTGATGTTTTGTACCAAGTTGGTGTTTCATCATGATTTGATCAGTTGGTGTTTCATCATGATTTGATCCGTTGGTGTTTCATCATGATTTGATCCGTTGGTGTTTCATTAGGAGTTTGTCAGTTGGTGTTTCATCATTATTTGATCCGTTGGTGTTTAATTAGGAGTTTGTCTGTTAGTGTTTCACCATGAGTTTGTCAGTTAGTGTTTCATCATGAGTTTGTCAGTTGGTATTTTATCATGAGTTTGTTATTTGGTATTTTATCATGAGTTTGTCAGTTAGTATTTTATCATGAGTTTGTCAGTTGGTATTTTATCATGAGTTTGTCACTTGGTGTATCACCATGATTTGATCTGTTAGTGTTTCATTGGGAATTGATCAGTTGGTGTTTCATCTTGAGTTTGTCAGCTAGTGTTTCATCTTGAGTTTGTCAGCTAGTGTTTCATCTTGAGTATGTCAGCTAGTGTTTCATCTTGAGTATGTCAGCTAGTGTTTCATCTTGAGTTTGTCAGCTAGTGTTTCATCTTGAGTATGTCGGTCAGTTGTTGTTTCACCATGAATTTGTCAATTGGTGTTTCATTGTAAGTTTATCAGTTGTCTTTTCTTTGAGATTTTGTCAGCTGATGTTTCGTCCCGAGTTTTGAACCATTGGTGTTTCACCATGATTTGATCTATTGGTGTTTCATTCGGAGTTTGTCTGTTGGTGTTTCACCAAGAGTTTGTCTGTTGGTGTTTCACCATGAGTTTGTCTGTTGGTGTTTCATTCGGAGTTTGTCTGTTGGTGTTTCACCATGAGTTTGTCTGTTGGTGTTTCATCATGAGTTTGTCTGTTGGTGTTTCATCATGAGTTTGTCTGTTGGTGTTTCATAAGGAGTTTGTCTGTTGGTGTTTCATCATGAGTTTGTCAGTTGGTGTTTCATCATGAGTTTGTCAGTTAGTGTTTCTTTTAGAGTTTGTCAGCTGATAAAACTCAGTTGGTGTTTCTTTTAGAGTTTGTTAGCTGTTGTTTCATCATGAGATGATCAGTGGCTAATCAAGAGTTTGTCTGTTGGTGTTTTATCTTGAGTTTATCTGTCAACTGTTGTTTCATTTTGTCTGTCAGTATCAATGTTGAATTGTTCTATATAGGTTTATGAGAGAAAATAATGTTACTCCCATCTTGCATGCCATCCCTACATTTTATCACCAGATTAACTTATAACCAACTATTTTCGGAATGAAAGGGTATTTTCCCCTCACTGAAGGAAAATTCTAATGACTGTGAAAATGACTCAATGGTTGTTTTAACTTGTATTCAACCATATATTCAGTGTGTAATTATCGCTGTTAGCATGTAATATAAATACCTAACACTTTTTATCATTGGATTCCAGCTTATTACTATTTGCTTATTACATTGCCATCTATCCCTGTGGTTGGGAGCATTGGACTATTTGGTTATTGAACTTCCACCTTGTTCCTTAAATCAGTTTTATTAATTTGTTCATTTATTAAATGAAATGAATTAAACTTTAATATGCCAATCACATTACCATAGACAATTAAATTTGGGCATTTAATGAATTAAAATTTGAGAAAATGCAACAAATAAGCTGTCTGTGATGGGCAGTTGAATGGATGTTCATCGAGTGAGTGGAGGTTAATAGTTTGTGCTTGCTGACAGAGAACAGAGGACATAAATGTAGTGCTTTAATGTCCCACTCATTGGCAATATGAATGTCCTTCGTAGATTAATGAGACTATAAAAAGTCTAATTTTATATTTAGAGCCAGAAAACAATTTCTAAACTTTATTATTGTACACTTGCTCTACAGTATTCTTTTATAAACATTTATAAGTGAAGCCTTAAACTGTCCCACGTTACATCTCAGTACCGTACTGTAAAATTGGGTTACTTTTAACAGTGGGGTAATTTAATAAACATTTGCATCTGGTTACTTGGTTTAGCTTGTGCTTTTGTGGAAGAAAAACAGAATTGCCAGTGGTTATGAAGGTGAAGTATTAATGTATTTCAAAGGCTATAGTTTTGTCTTCCAGCTGTCATATATATATATTTTGGGGGGTGATGAGGTCAAAATAGGGAACACAAAATTTAAAAAAAAAAAAAAATCATGGTGAACCAGTTAATTTTTCTAAGCAACTTCTTTAACTTGAACGTCAGACACCAGGAGGTATTTTGAATACCTAATATTTTATCTCAAGGCATGATAAATATTGAAAATTTTACAAAACAAAATAAAAAGTGTTTAAAGTCACACCGTTACTGCGGCACCGGTAGCACTAGTTGTTTTAAAAAATACTGCAGGCTCAGGCTTCTCCACAACAAATGATAATTGTAAAGCAAGGGAGATAATCGTTAAAAGTTCTATAATAATGTCGATTAGTAGACTTATTCTGACCCCAGAAACTAACTTACATAACCTAAATGATATACAGGCTTTGCATTGTGTCGCATGAATTAAAGTCCATTTATAGTTGACTCTTTAATTGCTTGCTTGGTCATGCTACATGTAATTCTTCAATTTAGTTCCTCAATTCCCGAAATAATCACTATAAGTACCAGGGGTAGCAGCTAGTAGTTCATATACATACTGTATATAAGCCTAACGTTGGTCACTTTGTGACTGCTTATTTTTGTGAGAAGTGCCACATATATATGCTAACAAATGAATCAGAAAGATGACTTATCTATGTCGATTTGCTCTTAAAATGCCATTCCTTACCTGCTTTACGATAAAAAACGAAAGTACTTGAAAAATTGTTCTCAAGAACTGGACAATTGAGTGTCACATGTGACCTCAAGTAGGTCATGTGATATAAACATGACAATGCGACCTTTCATCACACTATAAACACGAGCTGGGAGTTTAACATCGATTGAAACTTAATTTCCTGGGGCGTGAAACGCAATCTTAATCTCCAATAAAATATAAGGATTGGCCATGGGGTCTAGGAATATCAGAAGCGCTATATCTATTTCTTCTTAACACACGACCGTAGGCCTAATTGTTTTACAATAATCGACGCTTTAATCCGCTTAAGCGTTTTTAAAAAAGTACAGGATATAGGGTAGGCCTACGTCATTTTGTGACCTTCAAATACGCAAGTCATGGAGGTAAGACGGCGACGGTTTGAATGAAATGGATATACGCAATGACATGCATATTTACGTCATACAATATGCGTATATAGGTATGTTATACGGGTTATTTTGTAAATGGGTCGATTTATTTAGCTTTTTTGAAACAGTTACGCAAAGGCTACCTTGTAGTATGATAGACTATTCGATATGCAAAAACTCTGCAGCTAACGCATGGGCCTGTTATAAATATAAAGTGATTTATATGGGAACAGCAGAGTTGATTTAAAATTTATTCGGTAAATGGCATATAACGAAATTCCTTGGAAGTGTCTGTGATTGTGCCGCCATGTGATTTTATTTTTGTGCCTGTTTGTATTTACCCAATGACCTATATATAGGTCATTGTATTTACCCGCAGCTTCTGAGCGAAGGTGAGTGATTGGCGAGAAACGAAGTGAAGTGACCAATCAAGGGGGACCTCTCTGTTACCATACCGCACGTGTGACGTCAGGTTTGAGAAAAGCTGGAACTACCGGTTGCGACGGACGTTTAGAAGTCAAGCTAAATCCGTATGGTATTGTTTTTAGTTACATATTTATAAATTATCATTGTATTTAAAAGTTTGACTCAGTCAACATAGGTGTAATCACAACTGTTGTTGTTTTACAGAGTATCAGTTGGAATTCTTATTTGGCTTAAAGAGCAGCTTCACCAATATTCTAGGACGAAAGGTCAAAGGGGTTTCCCGAAAGGTGAACGTCAGAAAGTTTTCGAATTTCATGGAATCCCCGTACCCTTGGTGACAAATCCAACGTTGTGAAAAGAAATCCATCAACGGTTTCTGAACGAGAATCTGCGAGTGACTTGACGGTGTATTTCAGTGGAAAGGCCTCATCTGCCTTCTGCCGGTTTGAGTCGCTTGAGTGGTTTGCCTTGCTCTTTTAGTACAGGGTGTCCTGTTGCAGACACCTAGTGTTCTGTCACTCTGGCTAGATACGTGAAGCCAGACCTGCATCATAATATAAGACATTTTCATATCAAACGGACTTGATATGTATCACACTAAAACAATGATGGCAGTGAACGGTGCCTGTAAGAAGGGGCTGGCAACTATTCTTCGGGCTAATGCATTAACTGGCAGTGGGCAAAGTCATCTTGTTCGCAATTATGCATTACCTGTCACAGCGGAACCATTCCTTAATGGTAGTTCATCAACTTATGTGGAAGAGATGTATTTATCCTGGCAGAAAGACCCAGGTAGTGTGCACAAGGTAGGTAACAAAACTGTCAGCAATTGTTTGATGCAAAACATTTAACGTTAAATGCATTTTCTGGTATATTAATTGTATCTAGGGATCATACATCTACATGAACCAAATGATACAAAGACATGTTTTGTCCCCTTGAAAACCCCTCACTGGTTATTCTCCTCTTATGCTACATGTATCTGCTCCTTATTTCTGGTTACCATGTTTGATAATTTTTAGGCCTAGAGCTGCCAATGTATATTTTAGAACGCAATATTGTAAAGGCAGTTTACTCTAAATCTTGTGTTTCCTGTATAGGCCTATATACAGGAAACACTTTAATATAAGTGAAGGGCTTTCATTCAATTTTTCATAATATGAAATTAAATGAACTTAGTAAATTAGGGTGTCCGCTTTCATTTGACATTTATTTCATAAAAGATAATCATCTTTAATCAGGGCTGGCATGAAACAAGATTGTTTGTGTATTTGATTGGTTAGTGATGAGAAATTGCAGCATTTGAATAGCAAAGTCTACATGTTTATATAATTCACTAAATATTACCAATCTATATTGATCACCATTTTGATTCTTCATTCCGCGGTTTGCTGTGCGTATAACATTTGCTTAAGAACAAAGATTTAATTAAAAGAAACTTTTATATAGGGCTATCTTTTTATTGTTTTTTTCCCTTCAAAATTGAAATCAAGTTCATGTAGGCCTATTGTAGAAAATTTTGAAATGACAACTGCTTTCATTGGGGATTATGCAAGACAGTAACTGTTCCCTATGTAGATCCAGGTAACCGTATGGTCATTAATAGTACATGTATATGATTGAGTCCTGTGACAACCTTTTTTCAACAGAGAATTAATATAAACAAATTATCATAAATTGCAATTAGGGCACTGAAACTTTTCAAATTAATCAGCTGAAACAAAGGATTGAACAGGGGAAATTTTATAATGTCCGATTAAGACCAGACTTTGTCTAAAACGTGCTTTCCTCAAAGTATCAAAAATTGGACACTGACCAAAACCATATGGTATTGGTCAGTGTCATAATGGATATCAATCCCTCATCGAATTTACTATAATTTCGATACATGTAACATCGTTACATCCCTAGCAGGTAGAGAACCAAGCTGTTCTGTTATGTAGAGGACTCCCCCTTTCTCTTCATTACTATCATTATTTTGTTTTGTGGAAAAATAAACTTATTTTTTGGAAATATTTTTAAACAACCCGTTGGCATGATGCCTATCACACGGTGGTTGGCTGCCGGCTGCCGGGACTTAACTACAACCATGGAGCAGTGTGAAATGGACAATCTGTCGTCATGTAACTATTGTAAGTGTAATACCCTTGAGTGTGTTTTTAACCCGAATCAAACAAACAAACAACAAGATTCATAATAGAGTGGCCATCCATCTCATGTTTATGTCGTATATACATGTAGGATTTGAGAAGAAATTTGTGATTTTTGTTGATTTTTGTATGTGAGAAATGAGATTATTTACAGATATAGATAATGCATGTAATTGCACCAATGACTCACCAGTATAAAGCTGTAACAGGTTACAGTCGGGATTAACAACCAAAACATATTAGTCTAATCAATCTTAGTTATATATATCAAATTTTAGCAACAAAAGCTTCATTCAGTGGCAGTAAAATATCTTTTATAAATACAAGTGAATTGATCTTGATCTCCCCTAGGAATACATGACTTTACATAGATTAATTAGTAAAGTATTGCCATCTTTGTGTTCTATATTATGCCTTTCAGACCTCCAGATTAGAGCAGGGATAAGGAGCAAATCCAGTGTATTTTATAACTTGAATACATGTACAATTGTACATGTAAATACACCTATGCCGACCGGAATGAAACTAATCTTTTTTTTACCATTGATAAATTATGCAACTGGAGAAGGAAACAACCTTGAATCTCAAAATGAAGGCATTTCAAAATTGTACAGTTTGACCTTCCCACCAGAAATAAGCTGCAGGTGTGTGAGTGACAGTGTGACACTTGTAATTCATAAGTGACGGTCCATTGACCACCTGTAAAGGTTAATCTATAAGGTCATTTATCCATTTTTGGATTGTCATTAAAATCTCAAGGATCTTGCTCTTTAATTTGTATGCCCAAGGGGTTTCTACATTACAAATATATATGATATATATACATGTATATCTATTTATATTCATTAGTTAAACTCTGAATTGTGGTGCATGTGTACTGGGTCTGTCTTATTTTGAGCTTCTGCATCTGTAAGCTTTATACTTGGTTTTTTTTTTTTAATTTTTTTAAAAATTATTTTAAAGTCAGACATGATACTCACTCAAGCCTATTTAATGGAGGATAATACTACATAATGTCCACTTTTTGATTTGATTGAATGATTTATTCATCCCCAAAATTGTAACATTTATAAAGAAAATAGTTCATTGTGTATAAACACAATTGGACTTAATCTCAGGGCCAGGGTCTTGAATTGAATTCTCTTAAAGAATTGAAGAAAAAAAAGTACTTCCACAGCAACATTCAGAATCAAACTTGTTCAATATAAAATGACAATACATTAAGTATGTAGCTCATGTTGACCCCATACTGGTTCAGACGTCATTGATTTAACACCCAAAACCACAGTTCAGATCTTCAATTTAATAGGGCTATTTTAACCTAGGTCATTACATCAGTACTGTGGACATGTGGATTTAATCCTTTTTAAATGAGGAAGAGATTTATGCTAAATACATGGTGTTACAAAACTGTATTATATGTTTCTGACATATATGTACGGGAATATATTCAGAAATATAAACATTGAGTGACTGGTACATGTACATGTAGTTTACTTCAAATAACTAAATCCGTCTGTCGACCCTCAGGTATATGAGTGTCAGAGTTACACAATGTGGCTCCTGGTCCCGGAGTCTTAGGGACAATTTTTACAAAGTTTCCTCTGGGTTTTTCACCATACTTAGACAAGGAACAGTGTGAAGCGGACAATCTGCCGTCATATAAGTAAAATACCCTTGTGTATGATGTTAAACCCCATCAAACAATCAAATTAATAAATTATGTATTCTGATTACAGTGGTCAATGGTTGAAGGAGATTTATGTTGCTCTCATTGTAGTTAATAAGGGTCACATGATGATGTGTACACAGTCCATCCGTTGTAACCTCCAGTGCTCGTCCTCAATCTGCACACTTTTGTCATATTGTGGCCAACATTTATTATATCCTGCTCGCACATTAAGTGACATTATGTATGGTCTTTGTTTGATTACAGTGATGACGTAGAACAGGCAACAAATGAAAAACTATGTTTTGGAGAACACTTAATTTTAGGTTAACTGGGTGTTAGATTTATGCCTATTCCTCACATTTTGACAGTCAAGGTTATACGGATAAAAAGTGTGGTGAACAATATGAACATGGCTTCAACACAACAGGGTTAGCATTTGAAACAGAGAGATAAAAAACACCAGCTACAGTAACACATATTTACTATCTGTTATGCGTTATAACAGAATTGTATTTTAATTTCCCTAAAATATACAATAGATGAGTTGAGAGTACATGTCCCCCATTGTGCAAGTGTTGAAGAAATTTGTACCAATGTAAATCGCAGTACATGTATCTGAAATATCCATTAGACATTCTGGATTTGGCCATTCAAGTTTAACATTTCATTTCTCTTCTCTTTCTTATTTCATAAATGTCGTACAAACATGGATGATTGTTTTTCAAATATATATCACACCAACATACATTTGTAGATTAACATCAAATTGTATTTGCCTGAAAAATTTTCTGATTGTCTTTTAACATCAGTAACATCAGTGACAGGAAAAACATGTGTGTCGTCACATTGATTTTGTGTACAGTGAAAGCACCTATATCAGTTGGATTTCAGTCAACAATACGTCAAATATTCCTTTAAAAACTTTAGTTTTATTTCAGTTTCTGTATGTTCACCCATATGAATCCACGTACATGGCCGTGACAAGGCTCTTTCTATGCTTCCTGCTTGCTAAACAAGGTACATGTAGCTGCATGAGCCCTGCTCTAAGTGAGCATGTGTTATCATGTGTAGTCAGCAGTAAATGACGCTCCAATTGACCAATTGTCTGTCCATGTGAAGTTGGCCGTATATGTCGCTCCAAATTGTCTTTCCATCTGCCACACTTTCCTTTCCGGAAACTTTCCTGAGGACTGGCCAATGTTTTAAACGTTGTACTTACTTTTAACTTCTATGTCATATAACTAATTTGCATATTGCACATTTCTAGGTCAAAGGTTAAGATATGCCCTAGGTTAAAATGGCAATATTTTTATACCTCCTTTTATAGCTACTCCAATCATCAGCAGTTTAAGGGATGCCTTTTGCTTTTTTTTGTTTGCTGCGTTTCTGCAGTGTGCACCCTGGGAAAAAGTTCAAAATTTCTTGCGACCACTTATTTTCAGGTTAAAAATTTCTCACATAAATCCTACATAAATATAAGGGCTTGACACATATTCAAAATACACACGAGTACAAATAAGATACATTATATTCTTGCAATATGCAAATATATTAAGTTACCAGCTGCATGGAAGTATACTTGCTGTCATTGTTGTAATCCTTTTGCAGGTGACGATAGCCTAGATCTGAGATGTGTTTATAGTTAATTTACTCTCACTTGCAAATCTTATAAAATATCATGTACAATTTTTTTCTTCTATGCTGCTACCCAGTGAATGGGTTAAAAAAAAAGACGAAATTTTACACCTCTTAACAGACATTAGATGTCACACGACCGTGACCATACAACCCACAGTCATGTAAAATCTAATGTCTGGTGAGAAGTGTAAAATTTCCTTGTTTTTTTTCTTAAATTTAAAAATTTGCTTGATGATTGGTCGCATGATATTCCAGGGGTGGCAGTGCCTAACTAGTTTATAAAGTTTATTGTGCAATACTAAGGGTTGCAGAAGTTCTCTTGACAACCATTCAATGTTTTTAAGCCAAACTGGATCTAAACTAACTTTAATCAGGTACTGAAGTACCGTAGTGTCTTTTGCTACATGTACATTTCTACATTGCATTTGCATATATACATATATAACAATTTTTTAGGTCAATGATTAATCTATGCCATCAGGGCATTAGCCAGGAATTGGACAGAGGGCGTCCAAAAGGCAGGGGCCCCTGAATGTTTACCTGGGGTCTGGGGGCCACACGCCCCCAAGAGAAATATTTGGTGTTATAAAGATAAACAGATTTAAATTCAAAAATCGTTTGAACCAAAATAGGTTTATTCAATAGGTGTATTATGCACTAATGAATGTCTAGAAGACGCTGCAACTTCCCTTTCCAACAGTAAGCTTTTTGGAGGATCTGTCATTCTTAATACATATCCTAATCACTTATCTAACATAACCTGGAAGATCTGTCATTATGAGAAGAGGAATGGTATTTTACAGGTTGACTTTGCAGTGTATATTACATGTACCAGTAGTCGAACAGTCTATAAATAGGCTTACTGAATTTTTATAAATAAGTATATATACGGAGAAAAAGAGTTGGTAAAAACTATTTTTTAAAATAATTGTATCAATATTATTTTACAGCTGTGGACAAGTAACTAACAATTCCAGTTATACATGTACTTGATCATTCAACATTAGCCCTAAGTTCCATGCAGTTACTAAAAGAAAGTGAAAAAAGAATTTTAAATTTTATAAGCCCAAATCAATTTATTTTATAACATCAAAAGTTGATAAACTTTTTTAAGAGACAAAATAATTATTGGAATGATTGTAGTTTAGATTTATTCCTCACATTTTTATATCCAATTGTTCAGTCACGGACTGATCAATTTGTAAGTCTATATACCAATATACTGTATATGTACCTTATATGGGGTCCAATTTTCGTATACGAGTTTCCGGACCAAATGTCAACTGCATTTACCTATGCTTTCATCTTTTTGACATTTTTCAATAACAGGAGGTTGTTAGAGACTAATTTATTCGTGCCCTATATGCAAGCAGGCCTTATTTTTTCCACGCGAACGGTCGTTCAAGTTACCCAAACGAAAATTCACACGAACGGTAACCGTTCACGCAAACTCAGTCCAGCGTGCTCACCAGGGCTAAGAAAATAAACATACACAATAACCTTCTAATATTTGCCGCGATCTCAGAGCCAGACAGTCAGTCTGTGAGAGCCCTCAGCTGATTAGTATTTTGCTCAGTAGGCTA
>JAVFBX010199929.1:0-12693 GCA_034783855.1 Mopalia kennerleyi | reverse complement strand
AGTGGACAATCCGTCGTCATATAAGTGAAATACCCTTGAGTACGACGTTAAACCCCAATCAAACAAACAAACAAAATCTTGAAAGACTTCTGGTATGGTGTTGATAACAATATAATATGTACCTTAACAGGGAACACCTGTGGGGTTTTTGGTCTGTTGTTGTCAGTTTTGGAAATGAACAAAGCTAGTTGTATTCAATTATAGCAAACAATTATTTTTTAATTGAAATATATTTCTCCAATTAAGATCTTGCCGCCAAGAGTTGTAACGTAGCTGTATGGGGTTTGTACAATGACTTTTTCCCTATACGCCTACATCATCAAGCATTTGATCAATCAAGTGCGTTAGATTTTTCACTATTTCAAAACAATTTTTATCTCTAAATTTGATATAAAAATCACAAACAACATTTCAATTGCGGGAATCAGGTTTTGTCAGTTAAAAGTAAATTTTTATTAATGTTAGTGGACATATACATGTAAGTACGGCCTTGAACAGCAATTAAACAACTTCATTGTAATTTATTTTGACAAGTGATCCAATAGCGTACAATAAACCTCATTACATTCATGTACACATGTATTATTACACCACTTTTCCTGTGAACTATTTTTGTCATGTGTTGCCAGAGATGGAGAGTGGTTTCTTTCACCCATGGAGTGAATTGACTGAGAAAAATGGAGAAATTGTAGCAATTTTTGGTAGACTTTCAAAGTAACACAGCTTTTTTTAAATTTTTGTTTTAAATGTTCATGGTAAAACTTCAAGAAAGAAAAAACAAACAAAATTAAGAACATTTGTTATTAATTTAAGTATTATTGCAAAAAAATAAAACAGTATTCAAACACAATTGAACATATTTTTTTGTATTCTGTGAGTTTATTTACTAGCTGAAATTTTTGTGTTATATCCTTGGCAACGACACCATAAATATTTAAGCAACTTCTGCCTCAGTCAGACCGGTCAAATCGCTGTTTTAATTTCACAATATCCTTTCCTTAAAAATAAGTGCAATCTGTTCAAGAGGTTTTGAACTATCTAGTATTTCTATGTTTTGTCCTGTGGCTAAGATCAGTTTGTTTCGAGTGTTGCACAGCTGTCTTAACTATGCACTGGAGGAAGATTAACTTTCCAACTTAAGCAAAACACTTCACATTTTATGGTTGTGCTGGTGTAAATTATTTTAGGAATACACCACCTTTAAGTACGGCGTAAAACAACTATCAATCAATCTAATAAATTTTCAAAAAAGAAATATGATGTGAAGGGATAGGGTTGGTTTATAGCTGACCCTTGGAGGGAACCCAGCGATGATGTAATATAACTATACTCCACTCACTGATCTAAAGAATGGGGTTGACCAGTGGTCTGAAAGGGAGATAAATCTGTCAGTCATATAACTCAAATTGCCACCTAAGTCATTGACAGCTAACAATATAAATTAAAGGGGCTGGTCAGTGGTCAAAAGGGGAGATATGTACTTATATGACTGACATTGTAACCTTTACTATTGACTAACAATAGCATGGTATGAATATATAATTAAATTGAATAGTTAGTTAATGACATAGGTGTCAGTTATAAGAGTGACAGATTTATCTTCCTTTTGAGCTACTGATCAACCCCATTGTTATATAGACACAGGACTCAATCCCAGGAGCGACCCTTACAAATTATCTGTTTAAGCTTGGACTCCTGTGAGAAATATGTCCTCATGGGAAATGTGCAATTTGTGAATTATGGTAGGTGTGTTTAAAAGATAATTAAACATGAGCCGGGGACTTTTATATAAGACGACAAAGCAGTCCTACAAGAGAATGCAACATTAACACTTCCTTCTGTCTAAGATTGAACTTAAAAGGTATTATCTGTTTCCAAATTTATCTCCTTACATTAAATTTGTTCGCATACTAATTACATAAATCTTGAACTAAAACATTGATAAAGATCACTAATTAGCCATTCTGTTCTTTCTATTTCAGCTTGTGTTGTCTTCTTTGAGTCTTTTGTGCCTACAATGGGACAGATGGTTGCTATCAAAATTATCATCACATAATCAAATAGCTCCTATGTTACTGGTGTCCATTTTGATCCTGTTTGTGTCTGCCATTTTCAATAGTGCATTCTGGGAGTTGACATTATCCTTAGCAGCAACCCGTGGATTCTTTGAAGTACTCACGATTTTAGTGACTATTCCCGCATATTTATTATTCGCAGGATTTCTATGGACAGGAAAAATTCTTCTGGATGAAAAAGCTGTGGTATTTGTAGCACCATTACATTTAGTGGTGTTGTTGTTCTCAAGCTCTAGTTGCAGCATGATGCTTGGTGTAACTGGGCTAGCAATGTCTACATGGTTGATGTCATTTAAGTTCAAATTGGAAAAAGAGACCCATTCTCTTAGATAACTAGAAATTAAATGATTTAATTTAAGTCAATTTTTTTGTAAATAAACAGTCATAATTTAACGATTGAGGTCACTTGTGTAGTGATGCACCCATCATGTAGGATGCCAGAATTTTACGAAATTTTTCTGGTTTAATTGTTTTAGCTAATTTATACATTTTTGACGTGTTTTGAAACCGCATGCCTTTCTTCTTGCTACAGCCTTTCACACAAACTACATACTGAACAAATTTATACTGTGTATTGTTATATTATGGTAAATTAATGCCACACAACTAATGATAAATGCACTCATTCTTGTGGGCTATAATATAAATTTATCACCCTCTGCATAAGGACAGTATGTACAAGTATAGTCCTGTCGTCTTTACTTAGCACTGGAGGAACATCACTTTTTCATTAGTGCAAAAACATTTCACATTTATGGTTCTTTAAAATAAAACCATTTTGGTTGTTTTGAATACACTAGACTCTAACTAGAGTAATATAAAGGAAGTGGCCCTGAGCACTGCGTAGAAGAACAATCAGTTAATCATCGATATTTATGTGATGATAAGACTTAAGGTATTCTAAATCACCTCAAATTCGTCCATATAATTACTATTTTGGAAGCTATTTAAAAGACTTGGAAATTGTGTCTGAGAGGTTGAAGATGAATTTTTCACTTAGGAAGCATCAACATTTGTCAGAAAAGATCTATTTGTTTGATTACATGCTGTTACATCGTCACAACAAACGAATAATATAGGATTGGTCATTAACGGCATTTGAGGTGATTTATGGTAGTGTTGGAAATAACAGTGAAACCTGATAATACAGACTTGTAAAATATACATGTACTAGAAAGCTGAGCAAACTGAAAACTGAAAAGGCCAGAAACCCAGAAATACCTGGCCAAGTCTGATATTTATCAGAATTCAAAGTATACCATCCACTAAATGCACCAGAAACTTAAATTTGTGCGTATCAGCATGGGCTCCTAAATCACTTTTAATTTTGTCCGTAATATTTCTACCCTTAAAGTTATTTAAAAGACCCTTATGTCACTGTGTGAAGGAGATAGGCAACATAAATTTGTTTTTTTATGTGCTAAATACCTTCACAACTAACAAAAAATGTTCAGACAAAAATTAGGGTGGTTTACTGTTTTGTAACATGTTTGTTCACCTGTTGTGAGCAGCTGGTGGTTCAAAGATTGGGTATAGGCCTATATTTTCCTTACCTTCACAGAACTTGATGGTCTGAATAAAATCAAAATTTAGTAAGAATTAGTGTTTTTCCTCTTTATCAAAACTGACAAGGAAAACGTCCACAGGAAATCACTAACATGGTATTTGTTTTATTACCCTCACCTCTTAACAATTTACATGTGTTTTCTCCCCATTTATATCTATTGTCAGCACTAAATGTTTTATTAAATAAAATGGTTAGAAGCAGTGGCAATAAAACCATAATAGTGCTAAATTATGCTTGCAATCACCATGTTGATCTTTTGTGTGAAAAATGCGGACAACTCTACTACAGAAATTTATCGGCTATTTAAAGTTAAATGAGTTTGTTTGATTGTGGTTTAATGCGCATTTGGATATGGATTGTCTATTTCAAACTGTTCTTGCTTTAATACGGTGAAAATCTGAGAGGAGAAAAATGACCAACACATTATCCAAAGTCACATCATGTAACCTAATGATAGAATGGATGGTCGACAGATGAATTTGAGTTTTTGTTTGGTTAGGGTTTAATGTTGTACTCAAGGGCATTTCACTTATATGACAACGGATTGTCCATTTCACACTATTACTTGGCTTATTACAGCTGAAAACCTCGTAAAAACCACTACTGCAATTGCCGGAGCTACCTGTGAATGAGTGAGCCCACACATGAACCACTAAACCACAGCCGCTCGACCAAGTCCACTGCATTGTAAACCAGTTTTCAAGATGAATCGAGCGGTGGACTGGGTCCTTGGGGTTAGCCAGAAATCAGGGTGTCCATTTGGACGGGCAGATACCCCTCTGCCTTAGCCCTTGGGCTGGTAGGGAACTTCCTGTTGTCCAGGGGCCAATTCCTCTGAAGACGATTAGCTGATAACACCAAATTAAAACAGTAATACCGGGCTAGAGATAGACCTTCAACATGGCGGGATGTCCTCTAATAGTGGGTTTAATTTAATAGCGCTTCGAGCAACCATCAGGTATATGAGAGTCACACATTGAGGCTCTGGCAATCACGGGGGTGGTTTACGAGGTTTCCTCTCGATTTTCCACCATTGTAAGGCAAGGTGCAATCCGTCATCATAAGTGAAATACCTTTGAGTACTACATTAAACCCCAATCAAACAAATCGAGCAACCAGCACCTGGTGATCTTTGAGTTATGGCACAAAACAAAGTAGATCTTTTGGAGAGGCCTTTGTACTGTTGCTTGGATTGACCGGTCTGGTCATTGTTTGTTGCCAGTGGTTTCCTTCACACTGTCACAGGAATGAATTAACTGTATATATTAATTTACCTATATGATCTCTTCTTGGGTCTTACTCTATATAGGATTTAACTTTTTGCATGATATCTTTTGTATGTATGTACTTTATCGGAGGATAAATATTGAGAACTTCGAACCGACAAATACAGACATCTGTTCATCTTGGTAAAATCTCTCCAAACAAGACTGTATTTTGTCGAGTGATCAAAGAGACCAGAGCTGGGGGTCACACTGCATATTGAACAAATTTTAAGTAAACTAAATGGGACAGCTGAGTTGAGAAACCATTGGATATGTAAAAAAAGTATGGCCAAACTTGTAGCCTATTTGTCCCGCACTTTGAAGATTATTGGTTAGCTTATATGACAACGGATTGTCCACTTCACACTGTTCCTTGCCTTATTACGGTGGAAAACCAGGAGAAAACCTTGTAAAAACCACGCCCGCGATTGCCAGAGCCACATCAGGTGTTCGACGGTTTTATTGGGGTTTAACTTCGTAGTTTAGGGTATTTCATTTAAAAGATGACAGTTTGTCCACTGCACACTTTGCCCAAATGAGGTGAAACCTAGTAAAACCACCCCTGTGATTGTTGGAGCCGTATCATGGGACTCCCTCATACCTGATGGTCGTCGAGTGGACTTGTGGACAGTACATCAAAGTAAGGTTAAGCGGACACGGTAACCACTTAGCTCTGGCACAGTGCGAAGAAAGGGATACAGGTCTCTGCCATTGTAATGGACTTTTTCCTCCTTGAATTCTGGGAAGATCGACAAACAGAGAGCTCTATCCCAAGATACTGAAAACAGTAAGATGTTAAATAAAACCAAGACGTGAAGAGATTAGAGTTTGAGAAATGTTTGTTTTATTTGACTCTGCTGGACTGAATACACTCAGCACTGTAAGGGCTCATATCACAATTGTACCATGTGTAGCAATTTTACTACTCCTTTGTAAACATACTCACAAGATATATCTGTCGCATGGAGTGTACTGAACTACTCTCAAATATCATCTCACAAATATATACCACTTTCCAATATACATATTTACAAGAGTTTACAAAATGATGGCTAAAACTAGAGCAGATATTGAAAACTAAATACAAAGCAATTCCACTTAAACTACACAGCTTACTGAGTTGGTTTTGAAAATCAGAGCAAAACTTTCACACGCAATGAATACCAAAGCCCAACTATAATTGATGATAAAGTTGAGAACCTGATTAACAGATGAAATAAAAATTCTTATAATTGTTTCAACAACATCGAATACGTGATCCAGGTAAGTATAACATTGACCTAGAATGCATATAATTCAAAATGATGTGGTACTGATCGTCCTTTCATAATACAATCGTGTATAATACTTGGCAATGAACTTAGTAAAATTCATCTTAATAAGTACCATTATATGTTGAATAACCTTGTTTACTATGGATTTCATTAAGTCACTGCGCTGTTTAGTTCACATCTAAATGAACACACCTGTCCAGATTTGTGCGATGGGGGTGTTTATATCATACGTATGGCTATTCCACGTATAGAACTGCGTACCTGTCCAGTCCGAAGGCCCTTTGGTGAAGGAAACTACCTTGATGTTACTAGCAACAATGACCCGACCAGAAAATCACAAGACTCAAATTGAGACGCAGCCTTAGATTGGCTTTGTGTTTCTCTCTTATCTGTTATCACACCTGGGCAACATAAAACTTCCGCTTGATATTATATTTATCATATATATGATACAGATTGTCAACATATACATGTAGATGATGGGTCAATTATTAATGAATCATACTGCTGTGGAAGAGCTGCTAAGGAGCTATATCTGTTGTTCTTTTTAACCTTTGTTAGTACTCAATAGCTTAATTGGGGTCTGAGGTTGTACAAATATACAATTTAAAAATATGTATTTGATTTATACCTTTTTAATGAATTCATCAAGATTTAATATGTTAAATATGTCCTGGTGTCTTATTTTCAAAAGAGAACAAACAATCAAGTGAACCTCATCAGATACAATTAACAGATTCACTAATCTGCAATAGCTGTGTCCTGTATGTAGCATAGCTTTCATTGTATTGTTAGAGCCGATTTGGTCATTAAAATGTATGGTGGGCATTTTATGCCACAGGGGCCTTTGATCTATAATACCATCAAAAAATATTCACCAGCATTCTTTTTAGTTTATGCAAGGACATACCTGCTACAATTATCACAAATATTTATTGAATGATATTCAGTTTTACACAAATAGTCAAGAAATTGAAAACATGACCAAATTAGTTCCACCATCACAATGAGTGCTAGCTACACCATTTTTGGAATCTACCTTCTAAATCTTTATTTACTTTTCTTTCCTCTCCCTTTACATGCAAGGCATAACACATTGGTTAATAACTTAATCATGGCACATGGAAGGTTTGCTGAAAAACTACAGGGGCCAGTTGCTCAGAAAGAGAATTAACCGCTAACACCAGATTAAATTGCTTATATCGTGTTAGCAATAGACCTGAAGCATGACGTGACGTAAACTAAAAGCGGATAAGATTTAATAGCGCTTTGAGCAACAATCCCCTGGTGTACATGAATAACTATTAGCAACACTACTGGTGTTCACATTTACATTTTATTCCCATCTTGAGACACAAAAAAGTTTCATCTGGCTTGACCAGAAAACTTAATGTTTGTTTGTTTGTTTGTTTGATTAGGGTTTAACGTCGTACTCAAGGGTATTTTACTTATATGAGGACGGATTGTCTACTTCACAATGTTCCTTGCCTAATTACGGTGAAAAACCGAAAGGAAAACACTCCCGCGATTGCCGGAGCCACATCGTGTGACTTGCTCATAAACCTGATGGTCGACAGACGGAGGCAGACTTAATGAGAATAAATACAAACACATAGACAGCTGGAAAACTATGGGTCTGTGAATAATAAAATCTGCTTGTAAACCATGGATTTGTGAACAATAAAGTCTGCTTATAAACAATTAGTTTGGGTCCTAGGAGTAGCTATAATTATATGAACTAAGAGCAATTATCTGCATTTATACAGCACAATGTAATAACAAAGCAAGAATCAGACTACGTATATTACATGATCACAGTTTTACTTCTTATTGACGCCTTTAACACCTTTTACAATTAAAAACCAGCAATTTTGGATAGAAGTTGTACATTGAATCGAATGTGCATGTGGTCTTATGTGAATTTGAAACCATATTTGATACATAACACTAAGGTTTGTTTGGGGCTCTATAGCATATTCTAGACTATTTACTGACATGACTGTGTGACAACATAATGGATGAAGGGCTATGATCATCTGCTTGATAGATTGGTCGAGGGTTTAGCGCCATACTTAAGGCAATTTCACTCATTTGATGGCTTACAGCTGAATGGTTGAAGAAAACAACCCCCCCACATCACTGGCAACACAAACCAGGACCATAAAAAGGTACAAAAACAAAGATGCACCAATAGATTGGCTTCTTCTTGCCCTTAGCTCTGGAAGCACCAGAAACATTGAATTGTACACATGTAGATTTTTTACACCATGCTCAAGTTTAGATTTCTTTTACATGACAACAGTAATTGACAAAAACACACTACCTAAAAATGTCAAATGTTTTGCTTTGTTGGATTGATTGGTGTTCAAGGATATTTCACTTATAGGACATCGGTGTATTCCTACTATAATGGACACTAGCACACCCAAGATGTGTTTTCATAATCCAGTGCTAAGTAAAGACAGCATTGCTAATCTTCAAACAAACTGCCCTTAGCCAGAGGGCTTTTTTTGCTAGAAAGTTAATCGTCTTCAAGTGTCGAGTAAAGACAGCATTAGTACACTCCAAACCAACTTCCCTCAGCCAGGAGGCCCGATGGATGTGATTGATGAAATCATCCTAGGTATGAATGGTCACACACAATGATGAGATAATAGACTCAGTACTAATTTTGGCATCAAACTTTAATTTACAGGTAAGTTGCCAAAACTGGGGAAGGACAGAAAACAGCGACACAAGCAAAAGAAATTGTTAAGATATGATGCTTTACTTTGACACTAATGAAGTTTCCAAACATATTGTACGGACTATTCCTGCTACTCAAACAGTGACTTTTATAATAATACGATCACAAAAAAGTTGATAAATTGTATTAACTACTTTGTTCAAATGTCACATCAGCTAAATTGACTGATTATAATTTACACAGTTGCTATGTATGTGACCACAATACATAAATTTATAAGTGGAATTTATGTTCATGCATAACTTGAGTATGGTATTTTCAGAGTGGTCTAATTACCAAACAAATACTAAAATTAAACTTCCAAATAAACATAATGGTAAAGAAAAAAAAATTTAAATAAATTAAATTTTAATTGAGTAGGTGTACAATGAATTAAAAAAACACAGCTATTTTGTGTTTGTTTTGTGAGTGCATTAAAGTGCAATTACATTTTTAAAATGACAACACACTTGTCAGGACAGTTTAAAAAAAAAACAATATGACATAAACTTAAGACGGCATATCTTGATGAAATAAATGGGTGCAAATAAAGAACATTTTTATCTTCCTTGGGCCGAGTAACTTGCAGGGTTGATTAAAAAAAAATTTTAAAAAATTAAATCATACTAAATACTTTAAATTTAACAATATTGTGAGCAGACTGTTCTTCAAAGTAGTTGTTAAAAAAAAAAAAATGCCACAAGATATTTAAAGAAATTAAAGAGCTCAGATAAAACACTGGTGTCCGCGTAATGATAACGTTGTTTTGAGCATGACATAATTTATTTATTGCCTAAAGCCATGGAACCAGTTATTGATGCAGATTCGCAAACAAAGAGAGTAAAGATTTGCATCAAACAAATAAGGAAATGTTAAGTTGCAGTCAATAGTACGTAAACTAGAACCCTTGGACAAAAAAAGGAACTATAGTAGACTACAAACTAACCTCAAACAGCAAGTTCAAAGAGATGACCCTAAATGGAATGAAATTATTTATTGCAATGGGCAAGATATGAGTCTGATAAGTGTCATTCAAGTGTAATACACATGCATAAATAATCACGCAACACCAGCCTTTCACTGTTCCCACAAAAATCGAACCACAGTCATGAGTGCGGAGAAGGCTTCATCGCATCTACTAAATATGACTGAATTAAAGTCCATATACAAGAGTTCATTTTCAGTGGACAAATATGTACATCTTAGCAACAGCCTCCACTGCTTTGTTGTGTGGGCTGATCGTCATCGACAACAACTACACTCTTTCTGTTCGTCGACCGGCTTTTGTTTCCCCCAGATAAAACATCATCTGCTGATCGTTCCAGCATACCTGGTGTAAGTAAAAAGTGGAATACATAGGGATTGTATGATTGTAAAACAAAGATACAACTATAAAGAAATGATTATTATTGACATAGTTTGATGGTTTCTTCCACAATCCTCATCAGAAGTCAAATTATATAAAAATCTGAGCTATAAGTATTAATTCATGTATGATACGTTTAAAGCTCCTTTCTCTATAGTCATAGCAATAAGTGCATGTTAGTTTTACCACTATTTGGCAGAAATAGTCATGGTGGAGTAATTGAATATTGTTTAATGATGTCCTCCAATATCTCACTTATAGGAGTGGTGGGTTTGTTTGGGGGTTTAACGTTGTACTCAAGGGCATTTCACTTATATGATGACCAATTGTAAACTTCACACTGTTCCTTGTGTTATTATGGTTGAAAACTGAGAGGAAACCTTGTAAAAACCACACTTGCGATAGCTGGAACCGCATCGTGTGACTCACTCATATACCTCATGGTTGACAGACGGACTCGAATCCTGAACGGAAAATCGAAATAGGATTAGTAAACGCACATGCTACCACCAAGCCATGGCCACGGGCCCATTTAATATGAACAAGTACTTACGTTTGCTTAAATCCAAAAACAGCTCATCTATTCCTTTGCTGAGTTTGGCTGAAGTGTGAAAATGCTTAGCACCCACTGAAGATGCATATCTGTTTAACAGAAAGTTACAATTCTTAAGAGTCATATTTTATAAAAGTGTGTTAAGACTAAAATTATTTGTCTAGCTAGTAGATGTTCAGCTCTAAAGCAAAAGGCATCCTAAGGAATCTTGTTGGACTAGTCTTACTTGTGTCCTAATAAGAAACATACATTTTTATTTATTTTATTTGGGTTTGAATTCTGTACTTTTTTCACTCACATGACGGCGTGCAAGCCCAATGGGTGAAGGTAACCACCCGTGATGTCACTGACAACGAGAAAAGACAAGACACGAAACAAAAACATCACAAACATAAGGAATGTTACTCCTTAGCTCTGGGAGCACCAAGGCAACAGGAATCTTCCTTCCAACCCCCTGTAACCCTCTGGATAAGAGCAGTTTGTTTGAAGAGTAGCACAATTGTCATTACTTAGCACGGGAGGAAAATGGACTTTCCAACATTATGGAAACGGTTCACATCTTGGTTGTGTTAGTGTCAATTATTGGAATACATCGCTGTCATATAAGTGAAATATCCTAAAGAACGGGGTAAAACACCAATCAATCAATCCATCCCCCTGTAAGAAGCAGGGATTTGAACTTATACAAATGTATAAAATGCTTATTTGACAAGTTGTTTTTTAAATCAAGCTCATATGACAATGTCTCAGCCCAATGGATACCGACACAAAACAGACCTCGCAATGAAAAAAAACAATAAAAGTTTTAGACCTTAATAAAATAGACCACACGAGAGAAGGTCGTTGACATGTTTTGTTGTTGTTGTTTGATTGGCTTTTAACGCCATACTCAAGGGTTCTTTACTTATATGAAGACGGATTGTTCACTTCACACTGTTCCGTGCCGAAATACGGTGGAAAACCGGGAAGAAACCTCCTTCCCCCCCCCCCCTCTCGCAATGGTCGGAGTCACTCATATACCTGAGAGTCGACAGATGGGCTCGATCCTGTAAACCTGTAAACAGTACATCAAAGTAGGATTAGTAAGCGCACTCGCTAACCAGAAAGCCACAGCCACGACCTTTACGTCAACTTTAATCCCTCTGTTGCCATTCTATTTTTTATTTGAACAAAGAGATCTAAGAGAACTTACGCTTCTGCTTCCTCCACTGAAACATGTCTTTCTTTTTCTAAATCTATTTTGTTGCCGGCTATACACAAGCAAATATCATTTCCCAACATTTTCTTCAATTCTTTCACCCAGTTCTTTACCTACAAAAACATACAGAATTTAAATATACACAATACAACAACACATCATACAGGATAAACTGACATTTCAAAAGTGAGCTCTGTTTTAATTAAAAGGATTCAATTTTAGACTTTTGTTTTAAAGAAATACATTTTTTCTAGATTTGTGATATGTGGATAACAATGTAATAATTTTAAATCCCTACATAATATTTTAATCAGATTGACACATTAACAATTTTTGAGTGAAAATAGGTAATTCATAGATCCAAAAATTTACTGCATACTTTTAGACTACATTTTCTAGCTACATGTAGTAGTAAGCTTACTGGTGACATACAAATGTACTGTTTTTTTTTAATGAAACTTACTTTTTGAAAAGAATCTTCATCGGTGATGTCATATACTAAAATAGCTCCATTACTGTCCCTGTAATAGATAGGACCCAAAGCATGGAATCTCTCCTGTCCTGCTGTATCCTGTAACAAGTTACGGTGAAATATTACCAAGCTACCGGATTGTTTGGTTTAAGATTATTGCAGTACTGGGGCGAAAATTAATATTAAGTCTGTTTCGGG
>JAVFBX010199918.1:0-12694 GCA_034783855.1 Mopalia kennerleyi | reverse complement strand
ATGTCTGTTCGCGGGAATTAATTTTCGCGCAAAATGTGTAACCGCGAATACCGCGAAAATTTATTCCACGCGGAAATTGAGTACTTTACAGTATGAGTGTACACCGAGACCATCTGCTTATACGTCACTGCGCTTGACAAAATATATGACCCTATGAAGACAAAGTTTTCTAAGAGTGGATGTTTATCTTAAGCCCAAGTCCCTTCTTTTTACACAGTAGCACTTGTTAAAACTCTTGTCATCATCAATCTCAAATATTATGGTGATAAAAGGAGCAGTATCCTCTCTGTCATTTATTTTAGTATGGTCGTTACACTATCAATAGGTAAACGATGTGGTTTTATATGTGATCTGGGACGTTGGACAGGATGGTACCACTTTAAAATGCATAACCTTTCACAAAATGCACCTGCAGACTCCCTTCTTTTTACACTGCAACACTTGTTAAAACTGTTGTCACCATCAATCTTGTATCAAAGATTATGGTGATAAAAGGAGAACTAACTATTTGGTTTAGTACGGTCATTACACTATGAATAGGTTCTTTCTCGTGCTCTTTGGTGAGCCGAAGGGTTTTGGACAGCGGAGTTTCATGTTTAAATAATGCAATGCCGTATAGGCATTTTAGTGAGCTGAGTACATTGTTGGATAGTTTTGAACATAAATACCTAAATTTTGTTGAACTCTTTTATGATGGAGAGCGGTAGTGGACTTAGACTGAAACGCTGTGTTTGACCTCTCTAGAATTAACACTAAGATTGTATATCAAGAATTGTGATGAAATTATTTGGCATTGTGTGTATTATTAAATTTCTGTGAGCGTTGCACATAATTATGAGATCTGACTCTGCATTTCAAATCAAGAGTTGAAGCCAAGGCCGTAGTTCTATTCAATTATGTGTATTTGTGTCAGAGTAACGGTGTTTTTGTCAATCGCGATGGACAGTGTATGACTTTATAATTGGTCAGTAAGTCTATGGAAACTGGGAGCTAACTTCAGCGGCTAAATGCCGCTTGTTTAAGCTCGCGATGTTACGGCTAAATTGCTCTCTATCACTTGACTGCTACTTACAAAAGTTTACTATTGACACAGAAGATTCATCACACAATGAAACCCCTGGGGAAATGAGAAAAGACTTGAACGCACATTTCTACAGATTTTCGTGTTTTTATGCAAAGAAAAATTTGATAAATTTAGATTTCTAACAAATAATTTTCAAAGGAAATTTTAAACTAAACTTTGTCTTGCATTTGCGTTAATAGGAACGTTGGCTTCCTTTTTTTGGAGCAATCCAGGTCCAGTTTATTTTATGACGAGAAGCTGCTGGTCATACTTAGAGGTTGAGCGTTTTGTAATTCTGTTGAGAAACATATACCGCCATTTATCAATCATCCGAAACAAACTTTACAATATTCTCTCTCGGGAATATCTAAATCTCCTGCCGTTAACTTTTAAAACTTGATTAATAATAGGAAATATCTCTGGGGACAACATAACGGTTTATGTTGTCTTATGTTGGGCTGATCATCTCAAAATGATACTTAAAGCCTGATATCTAGTTAAAAACATATCCACTAGAGGCCTATTGATTTCCAGTTATAAAGGTTGGTGCCAGTATACAAACGCGTGTAATGAGGACAGAGATGACTTGACTTTTTTAAGTGAATGTATTCCTAACACTCTATAACCGTCAGGTCAAATTTTCGTGGACTTTTATATTTATAAATCGTAGTTTAAAGATAAGCTTACAAGACAAATGGTTTAATTGCAATAACAAAAACTACATCAACCAAAGTGTATTAACTTTAACAGTATTTTTGCTATTTTGGGATAACACTTTCTTACTTTAAACAGATTCCAGTTCAGACAATTTGGCAGGTTGAAACCCATCCGGGAATCGAGCCCACGACCATCAGAGTTAGGCACCGAATGGCCAGCAGTAAATGCCAGCCACGTAGACCACTCAGCCACCCGGCCTTATCTCGGACTACATATAATTAAATATTTAGTACTTTTTCAGTATTGTCATGAAGCATTGGTCTTTATACAAATCGTTTGTAACAGTCAGTGTTCTAGGTTTATGTCTTGTGACTGTCAATTTTCTATGTTTCTCGCCTTTAACACAATATTGCAAGAAAACCAAGACGAACAGGAGAAAAATGAATGAACTTTTTTGGGTTCATATAATGTATTACATGTTGATGTAAAATTGAACAGTTGACGTAAATGGTGTAAAAGAAGTAGCAATTTGTAAAAGGGGTAGCAAAAATTTACTTTTGATGCAAAATATTTTTTGTGTAAGTTTACAAAAAAAATAGTTAACTTATTATTGTTTTGCAAACAAAGACGATTCAGATTATGTATACAAGTGTTGCAAAATTCACAGTAGTTTAGAAGTAAAACGGCGAATATTTTACATAGAAACTTTCTGATATTTGGCAAATGGGTTATCGCAGAGATTTATTTCAGTTTAAATCAATTCGTTTTAAGTTTTAAAGTAATTATTTGATCGTCCTGAATTTTACCTCAATTTGTAACCCTTTGCAACAATATCTACTTACATAATGTACTGGCTTGTACTCTACGTCATTATGGGCTTTGAAATGTTACTTTCCTTAAAATCAAATCAGAGGTCCAGCAACACTTTTAATCCAAGCCCGCTGGGAGACTGGTTTTGTACCGCTCTCTGAGTGAACGTTCCTGTATTCCACTCTGTAATTTAAATTAGATGTACTATAATCAATCGGCAACACGAATAAACTAGTGGAAGTAAAGACTTGTACTTTTACTTTAATAGGCTATGTACGTAAACATGCTTGGGAGTATCAACATGTCTATGTTTATTGTATTTGTCCATAAAATTGCTGATCCTTTAACTTTAGTTAGTCAAATTCACGAATTGTTTAAATGAAATCGTTTTTAACACTTGACAAATATTTGCACAGTTCCCTAAACCATATAATATGCTTACTACAGTCTTCTCCTCAAATAAGCCAACATATTTTTTTGAAACAGCTAGGAGTATGTTTTTAGATTCTCAATATTCAATAAGTCAGTCTAAATCTGTGCCTTTCATCCATTAGTACATCCAAGCACAGTAACGAGAAAGGTTATTCTAGCATTAAGCTATTAATGACACTTGGTTACTATAGTATGTCTAGCTGCAGGCTTGGAGAATTTAAGGGCGATTTTGCTGGTTTCTTTATTTTTGTAATTTAGCTCCATTATCCGTTGTTTTTACCTTGATATGACCTCATCCTGTACTGATTAGCGTATTTTAACGATTAAATGGCTTATAAAAAAGTCATTGAAAATTTATTTTAAAGATAGCTCTGCGTTGTCCGGTTGATATATACTATAACCAACGGATTTCTCGATAAAATTCGTCATCAAGTATTTTTTTATGTGTACCACTGATTTGAAACTTCTGTTGTTAAGGGCAGTATGTGATAACTATAGATAGTTCGGATTAAACTTAATGTATCAAGGCTATAAACACTTCATTTTATATATATATATATATATATATATATCTATATAAATAAAAATACCTTAAAATCGGCCAGTCCCGATTTGGCGTTCGGTCGATCGATAAATCAATCTTTCAAAGAATCAAACAAAAACGTCTACGAAAGACGTTCTATCGGTTAGATGTGACACTAACGTCAACGCAAGTCAAGTAAAACACATGTTTTTGTTTACATCGTGACTGTTGTGTCACATCTGTAAGATGCTAGGTTTGCCAAGGTAAATTGAAGCTAATCGTAAGGTCATTTCATCCATTGCAGTAGAACAATGGGGCGAATCTATGCCAACTGACAGAATATTAAGCCTTTTTGACAAGAATGTTTGTAACAGTCAGTGTTCTAGGTTAATGTCTTGTGACTGCCAATTTGTCTTTGTTTCTTGTCAGTGACGTTGACGGTAGTTTCCTTCACACAGTGAGCTGACACTCAATCATACGAGTTGAATAGCCTTGAGTACGGCCTAAAAGCATTAAACCATACATAAATCCAATAAAAGTCCAACAAAGTCCACCACAGTATTGGCCAGTGCGAACTTAAACTGCTTCCGACAAACATAACCCTTTGTAGGAACAATCTTGAAGCGAATCGTACTAATTTCCTAACAAAAAGTTGAAGTTGATTTGGATTTTTCTTTAGTCCACATACAAAGTGAAAACCGCCGAATATCTGGATGTGGAGCTCTTTGAAATTAGTAAAACATTATATAAGAAGTCATTGGAAAGATATGGATTAGGCATTTCACAAAGACATATCCTCTGTATCATACAGATTTACTATTAGATGTATTTTTAAACAATAAGCTGCTCACCAAGGTTTTGTTTGTGGTTTCATATTTCAATCACTTTCCTAATCCGGATTAACAGCTTATGATGCTCTTCCAAATGATCTTACTTTACAAGTACCTCAGTAGTCCTTTTGCATTGTATATTAGCTTTTTTATTAGACCGTTGATGTTTGCAAAGTCAGCACTTTGAAATGCGAGCACAATCCTAAAGTGTATCTGGTAATCGCGCACCAGCCTCAGAAATCTTCATTGGAGTCTTTTTACTTTCCAAGCTGTTGTCTTCTTTGCGGATTTAACCAACTTCAATTCTGTGGTGACCAATCAGTATCGTTATTGCGTTGATGACAGGCGGTAGATCACATCAATCGGAGAAAACGGGACATCGAAACGTTCAATACAGGTTAAGGAATTCCACCCCATTAGTTAGAAGTTTTACGTGTTGCCTCTGTTATTGTAAATCGATAATGGATTTAAAAACAACGATTTCCTTTCCATTGCCAGTAATAATGTGTCTTAAAAAACAAGCGTTCTTTTCACAAATAGATAAATTGACGAACAAATCTCTTTCTATTTCTGAACGGCAATCTTCCAACTTTAAGAAATCGCTAACAGCTATCTAATTTAGCTCTGCGGGTTATGTAAATGAATTCCATTCAATTGCAGAATTTCGTCAGCACTTTTAAAGAAACGGTTAAACATATGACATCACTTACTAATCTCAAACCACAATTTGCACTTGGTTGTATTTTTTATAACGCTGGAGCCCTGTCAAATATGACCAGCTGTGAATCTGAGCGCTAATCTTACGCAACCAATATTTTATAGCTAAATCTAATCCTGTGACTAGCAGAATATATATCGATTTGAACCCAACCTAGTAAAGTCAGCCTGTCTGTAAGAGATGTTTATTAATGGTAAAAAAAACCACAGTGTGGAATCTTGTCAGACTATATCGATTTGAACCCAACCTAGTAAAGGCAGCCTATCTGTTTAAGAGGTGTTTATTAATGGCAAACAAAAAAACCCCACAGCTTGGAGTCGAGTCTGTTCGGAAAATCCCATTATCTGGAATACCTTGTCAATGACTCTGTATGAATGAATGACTTAATTTCTCAAGAGCACCAGCGGTGGTATAAGAGAAGCATTTACATAGTAACATAGAAAAGAACATGTTTCTGTGAGAATATCACCGGCGTTTTTTATTAAAGAGAAATAAAATATATTTTATAAATTTTGAAACTTTTCTCGAGATACTGATCCGACCATTAAACAATCTTGCGATATTTATCTCGGCTGTACGGTATCCAATATAAGGTACACTTAAAATTCGCTGAAACCAAAAATAAGGACAATGAAATAGATAATGAATCTCGTCACCAACAACATTTATATTACACATTGGACATAACCTATTATAATAAGGTATATGACTCCAACGACCAGTTTCTACCGGAAAACAATGATTTGAAAGTGGTTGGCGAACCGATTTTTTTCTAACAAACGATACTTTTCAAAACGATGGTTTGTTTGGAATTTTGTATAATATCGCCCTTTCGATGACTCCATCATTTTTCCTAGGCTCGCCTGTGTAAACTGGTCTTTTAAGCGCTTCTCAACACAATTTAAAAGCCACTATTTGCTGGGAAAGTTCTGGCTTAATCACATATTGCTAAAACCACATACATCAAGATTATGTTTAACCTTTATATAATATAACAGCTAACGTATAAGCTCAAATTTAACTTACCAAAACGCCGGAAGACGTTCGCACCAATACAGAGTTTGAATGTTTATCAAAGGGATAAAACAAAATTAATATTATCTTTACTCAATCTTGGTCATTCCTGATTAATGTTGTATTTTTTCTCTTTGTCCTCGTTCATCCGGATAAGGATTAGCTTTGATCAATATTCAGTTTGAAAAAAAAATATCTCTGTATGGAAATGTCAGCTCTATTTTGTTTCTATGTTTGGTATTATCTAACTGTGTGCTTTACAATATACATCTCTGTGCCATTCATGCCCAACTTGTTAATTTCATCGTCATCTTGTATTTATGTGTTGTTGTTGTTAACCATTTCCTATCCGCATGTTTCTATAAATCAACTAGATGTGTTTAAACACAGTAAATGTAATGTCAATTTATAAACACATGCCGGACAGGATCGATCCTACTTCCATCGTGTTTTATGATTCATTTCTGTCTCTGTTTACTTTTTATCCGACTGTTGTATTATGTTCTTAAATTATGTTTGTAATTTTTTCTTGCACAACCCTTTGTTAAACTTTGCACTGTGGATATTGTTTTTGTACGATTCAAATTGCAGACTTAAACGCTAATCCATTCTCTGGGACAGAGTCGTCTGTGTTACCCTTTTCAAACGAACTTGCTCTACCTTTCAGTGTCCCTCATTCCAACTCCCAGACTCCAGATCACTTTACCTGAGACATACTTGAAAATACCGTTTTGAACAACATAATGCGAAAATGTAAATCCGAAAATAAAAAAATGCATATTGATAAGAGATTTCAACATTAATTTATTCAAAACGGAGAACCACCTTTTCTCTAAAGAATTCCTTGAAACCCTGAAATCCTATTAGCCTACTTTTACCCATCAATAACCAAACCTACTAGGGCCACCTCAACCTCTGTTACCTTATTTCATTATATATTCACTAATTACCACAACCTTTCTTTTCTATCTGGTAGATGGCTGACTGTCATATCTGCCCCCATATTCAATGTCCCTAAATTATCTGACCATCCTAACTCAACCCCCAACTAAAACAATCCACTTCTGCAGATACACTTACACAGAAAAAACATAATTGTATACATAAAGTTCAAGTAACTGATTGGGAATCAATTGTTTCATATATACACTTCTATCACAGCACTTAACGACAAATTTACAGACATTTACACAAATTGTTTTCCCATAATTACATGAAGTTCTAACATAAAAAATAATCAAAACATGGATAATCACTGGTATACGATCTTCAATTCATAACCAAAAAAAAGAATAAATTTGTCGCCTACAATTAAAACCCGAAAGTAATCGTTTACAAAATAGAAGTTACTTGGAACAAGAAACAAACTGATTTACCTACCGCTTTTACACTTACTGAGACTCAAACCTATGACAATTCAGCGATAGGCAACTGTTTCAATGCATATGTTACCTCTGTGGCGACTGAATTGGATTCATAAATACCAACTGTCAGTGTTGGACAACTGTGTATTTGCTGGCGTCTCTGAAGCTGAGGTTAATTATGTAATGTCAGACTTCAAAGCATTTACTAATCCTGGCAGAGATGGAATCTGTATGTCAAATTTCAAACTATTAAAAAATCATTCTTCTCCCTTGGCGCATATCTGTAACTTATCATATTCATCCGGCATTGTATCAGATTGGTGTAAGATTGCTTATATTACTCCCATTTATAAACCAAGCGATGAAGATATGTTGGAAAATAACAGGCCCATATCTGTTCTACCTACTGTCAGCAACATTTTGGAAGGGATTACTGCCAAATTTTTTTTACAACATCTCGATAAATCGTCATCTGTAACAGTCAATATGCAATGTGCTGATTGTATTAGAGTATTGTCAGTTTCATTCCACTTGTAATCTCCATGAACTTAAAGAGGGTCAATTTTAGTAGGTGTTGGACTGATAGCATTCACATCGTTAAAGTTAAACTTAACTGACGACACAGGTCGGCTCAACAACCCAGTTGACCTAACTTCGTATCTGCCGTGATCGATTGGCAGTCAAAAGTAAGAGTTTTTGCTCTACACCGAAAAACACTTCTCATGTATTTAGCGGAAGAAAGAAATTTGCACAACTAAATGGTCTCTTAGTCCTGTAACTCAATTTGGAACGACCTTTGACACCTCTCGAAGATTGCTCGTGTAAATTGTCAAATCCGCTTAAATGTATTTTGCGATACAGCTCCTTCAAGCCTGCTCACCTACATCCACGGAAAAGAGATAATACTTCACAAGGAGTTTAATCTTCTATTAGTGGCACACGTCAAATAAAACAGTCTTAAAACTGACCCCAATAACAGATGTGGGCAACGATATAAATATAGGTTTCGGTTGATATGGATTCTTTCAAAAGACAAATTTAAACAAAACTTGAAAATAATTTGATTGAGGCGTAGATTTACGATGAAAAGACATTAGAAGTATTGATATCTGAGAAAAAAGTTAATATAGCTCCAATAATAGATATGGCGAAAAGAAACTTAATTTCTTGGGATGTATATTTGGATTGAAAAACACTAACACAGTAAACGTAGACCTACTAATCTGTGAGAAAGGCATTTGATGAAGATACATTAACCTGGGTTTGATGGGCTATTGATTTATGTTTTTCTCAACTATTGCTTTCACAAGCACACACTCCTACTAAACACAAATGCCAATCCTCTATCATTGGTTACTAAACGATTAATGGGCTTTATACCCTGTGGCTTAATACACTCTTAGAAATAATGGTTCGTTGAGGGTTCTGAAAAAACGAGTATGGTTCTATTACGATAAAAGGGAAAATAGCTCGTTTTGAACCCATCGTTTTGTCTCTGATTTATAACGCTATTTATTTGGCAAAATAAAGGCGACCGTTTAAACATTTTCACGTACACTTTGTGAAAATAATTGAATGTGAACTGAGTACACTTTGTATTTTGATGTATTTTGATGTTTTATAACGTGTAGTTTATTATTTTTATTCTCTGAGTATATTTAGAGACAGAACATTTTCCGAAGATGCGCGAAGATGTGGCGAGGAACAAACTCGGACAATGTTGTCAAGTGACGGTTGAGCGAAGTCTTATGCTTGATTAAGTCGTCTGCTGTTATCTACTTTGAACTAAAAAGAAGCAACTTGACATCCAGGTTTGTTAATTCTAATGGTTTCAAAGTACACGAACACTATGTGTAAACAAGCTTCGAGTAGTCTAAAGGAAAGAAGCCACCGTTATTACAGTTATGTAGTAACAATTATGACTTATCACACATTTTACTTGGAGTGACCCCTTTCCTGGGTCAAGGGCCTATACATTTGCCTTTAGAGAAATGATAATGTCTAAAACGGTTGCATCATATGTTTAAATATACTAATGTCAATTACATAGAAGCTCACTAACTATCGTGGAGTCTTTCTTATTTTTAACTTTCTTCAATTCGATCGATAAAGTTATGGACGAATATTGGGCCCTACATAACGTAAAGTACATATAACTGCTGTCGACCCATTAAAATGTGAACTATAAATAAGAAGTGAGTTATCAGAAATGAGTAAATAAGTAAGTAAGTTATAAGCAGCAATAAGTGAGAAATTAGTGAGATATACATGGGAAATGAGTAAGTGATAAGTAAGTAATAAATAACTAAATGAGTAAGGATTAAATTAATGAGTAAGTGATAAGTTATCGAGAAATAAGTAAGTAAATAAGAAAGAAGTAGATAAAAAATGAGTAAATAATAACAACAAATAAGTAATGGTAAGCAACAAGTTAGCAAATGAGTTTATAAGTAAGACTGTAAGTAAGTAATAAGTAAGTAAGAACATGAATAAAATACGAAATAAGGGAGTAAATAATACATGAAAATAAGTAGAAATAAGTAAGTAATTAGTAAGTAACATACAAGTAAGTAATAAGTAAGGAAGTAAATAAGTAAATCAGAAAAAAAATCAGTTAAGAAATAAATTAAAATAAATACGGTATAAGTAAATAAGTAAAAAGTAACTACCTAAGTGAGTAATCATTCAGTAATTAATAAGTAATAAATAATAGTGAATACTACTTAAGCAATAAAGTAATAACTAGCAAGTAAATATATAATAAGTAAGTAGGTCTAATCTATAAACAAAGTAATAAGTAAGTAGATGAGCAAATAAGTAAGAACTCAGTTATAAGTAAGTAATAAGCAAGCAATAATTAAATAAGTACGTAATAAGTAAATTAGAATAAGTAATAGTAATATATATGTAACTTATAAGTATAAAATAATTAAATAATCAATACTTGACAAGAATAAGTAAATCAGATAAAAAAACTAGTAATTATAAATAAGTAAGTAATCAGTAAATAAGTTAGAAATATTTACAGATCAGAAATGATTTTCAAACAACCTCATACAGTTGTGTCGAAAAGAAATTCATCGTGAGTAAAGTTCAGGCATGCAATTACAGCAGTATTTGAAATACAGTGCGAAATAAACAGTCACGTAAATGAACAATGTAAGGGATGTATCATCTATTTATGGAATGAATGTGAAGCATATTAATTGGAGTGGGCATTTTCTTACCTTTCAGCGTTTTGGTAATATGAAGAGGATGTTCAGCATAGATGCAGATGCTCTGGTTCTTGTGAACTTAAACAGAATGTCTTCAAACATCTTCCTTAAGACAATCGAGATAATTTTGACTGAAATCATTTACACCCTCTCTCGGTAACAATCTTTCCAAAAAACTTTGAGGTTTATTAGTACAGTTATTGTGAACCGTTAAAGATCTCAATCGTAAATATAAATACCGGTATGTGGTATGACGTAACCTCATAATTAACGTCAATAAATATGAATTTGCTGCAGTGAACAAAGATGCTGGTGTTAGTCTAATCCTTTGTCTGGTATGTTATTGGTTATTATTGATAAAGGCATTATTATTTTGTTATACGAATGATGTGATGAACAAAGCTGCTGGTGTTAGTCCAATCCTTTGTCTGGTATGTTATTGGTTATTATTGATAAAGGCATTATTATTTTGTTATACGAATAATGTGATGAACTCTTTATAAAAAAAGTATGTCCAACCTTTCGCAGGGTTACAGTGTCTTATTATTATTGACTGTTTTATTATTTTATTAAGGTTATTAATGTTAAACCAGGATGATAGTTGACGATTGTGTGAACAAATCTGCTATGCATTAGTTACATCTAAGTTTTATAAAAGTGGTTGCAAATTAAGTAATTATTTTATAACAAATTGAATGTCAATAGTTTTATTTGTTACCAGTTTAAATACGTTTACACCTCACCTTTTGTTCAGTTAACTGTTGTCAAATATTTTTGCACTGATAGATGTTTGGTTTGTAATAGTGAATCATCAGAAAAACTTAAAGACCAAATATTGGTTGAAAAAAACATATGTATTTTTCCATGTGTGTTATAATTTTTATATGATAAAACAAAGTGAAATGATCAAACCGAACAACTCTTTGAAGATCGGCTTATTAACCTATAGAAAAATATTCTTGCGTGCTACCAAACATCAATTGAATCAATTGGAGATAAATCATTAAAATTATACTAGCAGTGAGTACCAACTGGAGAGACATTTGTGAGTGAACGATGTTAAGTGAGAAAGCGTATTTTGTTTCGAGGGCGCGTAAATGGTTCAGTACCCATTTACAGAACAGTGCTATTCAGAACTCAAAACGATACATGAATAACCCTTTCTGGTACCTTACATATCCCTAGTAAAAGGTTCTATTTAGAACTAACATAGAAGGGGTCCGAAAAGAACTATTCTTTACAGTAGTCTATAGATTCCTTTACAGTTCTTAATAGAACCCTGCGTGGTTCAGTAGGGAACCCGTTATGGTTGCATACAGAACTGTTTTGAAAGGGTTCCATAGGGAACGGTCTTGAAAGGGTTATATATGGAACCGTTAAGAAAGGGTTCTATATAGAACCGCATTGTAATGGTTCTACATAGAACCATATTGAAAGGGTTCGATATAGGACCCGTTATAGTTTAATATAGAACCCTTTTATGGTTCTGCATGGCACCCTTCATAGTTCAATATAGAACCGTTTAAAAAAGGTTCTATATAGAACCATTGTAAAAGGGTTCCATACAGAACCATTAAGGGTTCCACCACAGCCATAAGCTGAAGAACCTTTAATGGTTCCACATAGAACCATTTTTTGTAAGAGTGTAGGATAAGGACCATTCCATGTCAAACAGCGTTGAAGAAATTCACACACATCAACATATTTGTTCCCCATGTGAATAACTTGCGCCCAAGGATTTCCAAATTTCACTTAAATAAACCAGGTGAAGTCAGATAACAATATATACAAGGTTATAACATACAACATTCTGAGACACAGATTTGTCGCGAGTTTTTTGTTTATAGCTCTTCCATCTCACAAACAGAATAAGAGGGAATATAACAGCAAGTGTCTACCAAAGGCATCTTCAAATCAATTTCGTTTACTTCACAACCTCATAGTTCGTAGGTTAGCTCAGTATCAGTGATTATGTTGTGGCTCCCTCATCGTTCTTACACGATGAATATTGTTGGAATTGATGGGTCCTGAAAGAAGTATAAAAGTCTAGATACAAATCCTTATTAAA
>JAVFBX010199896.1:0-12695 GCA_034783855.1 Mopalia kennerleyi | reverse complement strand
TGCAAAATTGATACATGAAGACTGAGACCACACAAAGGCCTACAGACAAAAAATAAAATGTACACATGTTTTACTTCGAACAATAACAGGTCTGACATTAGTGGCTTCGGCTAAAAAAATGCCGAAGTAAATCAATTTTACTTCGGCATTGCTGAATGCCGAAGCCAATTGCAAGGGCTGATTATACAGCAAAGGGTCAAGGTTTGTTGTATTTAAAACAGTAAAGAGATACAACACGGCCCTTGATTAAGAAATTACAATGTACATGTAATAAAAACTATTTAATTATGGTTAATTAGTGCTTGTCTATTTTTTTGTTTTTTCAAAGCTAAAAATCATTTAAGATGATATGCTGCTTGTTTATACAGTTCTCTTCCAATTGAATTGCAAAGTGAAAAATCTAAAAATGTTTTACATTTTAAGATGATAATGAGCTTATTCTTGCAACTTTCTTAATGCCCTGGCTACTACAGATGTGGGTTGGGTTTTTGTGTGCTAAATATGGGATTAAAAAAAGGTGGAACACATCCATGCCTCTTGAAGTAATAGAATTGTGGAGTTAAATTGAAGTTCTTGGATTTTTTCCGAATCAAAGACATAGCTAACAGCTATTGTAAATCTTCCAATATTTGAAATAAAATTCACCAAATACATGTTGGAACTTTCAAGTGGGGATTTTCAGACTGTGCTGAGGCTATTTACATGCACATGTAGTTTACTGTCAGCACTGTCTTCTAGCAAAGTAAGTTATAAATTGTCCTGTACTAAGGTAGGCCTGTGCTGTAATCTTTTCTGTAAGAACCTTAAAATCGGTCCTCTCAAATTTTCAGAGAAAACCTAACTTTTGGATTTTCCCCTGGTTTGCTGATTTTTTAAATACATAAATGTGCCTTTGTGAAAATAAAGCAAAATTACTTTAAAATACAATCTTCATTCATAATCGGAGGACAAAATTTGTCAAAATCAGTGGCAAAATGCAAATTTGGGCGAAGAGTGCAACAAATTTGGGCAACCTATATATATCGGTCTTCCTTAATTAAGTTTGCATAACCATGAGGAAACCGTATCTGTCCGTTCTCCCCAACAGCAAAGACCTGCTAAGGGCAGTTTGCTTGAAGAGTAGCAGTTATGTTTTCACGTAGCACTGTAGGAATATTACCTTCCCAATATTATTGAACAACCTCACATTTTATGGCTGTGCTAGTTTCAATTATTATTGGAATACAGCACCATTAAATAAGAGAAAATACCATTGAGGGTGGGGTACAACACCAATCCATCAATTAATCTGTCCTGTGCTAGATTGAAAAAGGTTACCTGTACAGGGTTTGATCTTAACCTTTTTCTGCGCTAGCCACTCGGACTAGCTCCTAAAGTTATGGCCCTCTGGCTATTAAAGGGCAATTTGTTTGAAGAGTAACAATGCTGTCTTTACTTAGCACTGGGTGAAAATTAATTTTTTAACATGGAAATGCTTCACATCTTGGTTGTGCTAGTGTCAATTATTGTTGAAATACACCGCAGTCATATAAGTGAAATACCCTTAACCAAGGCGTAAAACACCAATTTATCAATCAACCTAAAGGTATGCACTAGCCTGAGGTAATATGCACTAGTCATGGGCTAGCGGGCTAGTGTTTAGATCGAAATCTTGCATGTATGTACATTTTCTGCCTTAAACATGTTACGACTCCAGATCAAATTTATAAGATGTGTAGAGAGCCTGAATTACAGCTATTCATCCACTTTCTCTCTACATAATGAGATTGAGCTGGGCTTGTTTATAGAGATTTATTGCCTTTGGGTAAACTCAATAATCCTAAAAGACAGCCCACACAATATTACACAGACCTGTTTTCGTATTCTCACAATTTAGTTAGAGGCTAAAAAATCTTTAATGTTTTTTTTTGTTTTTCATTCAGAAAACCTGTCGTATTTCCCTTAATATTTCTGGTGCTTAGGGCATTTGTAAATCTATATTTTTAAAATTAAACACAAACGACATAAATGAAATCTAAATTGAACTGTAGCTCAAACATTGGGTCATGATGCATCCTTCAGAACTTTACTCCACCGTGGGATTTACAGGTCTGTTACAACATACATGTAACAAGGGAGGATAACTACATTCCAGCAGTGCCACCCATTTGCCCTTTTTAGGGGGGGGGGGGGGGCAAGAAATTTTAATTTGGGCGGATCAACACAAAAAAATCACTAATAAACTCTAACCTAAATTTTATTTGACAAATTACCACAAACAGTCAACTTATTGTGATTATAAAAAAAAAAATGCATATAAAATAAAAATTCAATACACGAGTAATATGAGCCCAAATAATGTGATTGCAATAGTTCAACATAAACATGCTATCTTTTCTTTTCTCACCACTTACAAAAACTGACTGATTTGATCTCAATTTGTTGGTAATTTGTTATTTCTTGTTATGTCTCTAAAGCCATAATTGTGCAATGTTGCGGGTCAATAGGAGTACTTTATAATAGTGGGCACTATTGGTAATTCTCTGGCGAACCATTTTCATCAGGGGTTTTTTTTTTTTTTTGTAACAAAAAACCAAGTAAAATTAGAAATCACTGGGTTGAGAAAAATATAAAAAAAAAAATTTTGTTATTGAGGCACAAAATATTAAACTTTTATATTATATTATACCTTTAATCTTCCATTTTGATTTTCAGTGAGAACCAACAGTTTTTAAAGGAGGTTATCGCCAGTATTATGGATGGACAGGGTTTGAGTATATTTAAGCAGTCTCGAGTGAAAAAATTAATGGAAGATGAGAATTATCGTAACTTTGTTGTCAGTCGTCTCAATAAAAACCTTGACCGTAAACTTGGGGAGGAGGAGGCGCAGATAGAAGATGTGGTGAGTTGTTGACATATTTTAACATTCAGATTGTACTTTACTAAGGTTCATTCTCATGATGTGATTTGTACTAATGATGTTAGGGGATTCCCCTTATATGTGAAGTTTTGATTGGTTGACTGTTTTGTACTTTTTGATTGACCAATGAAAATGCTGCAAATAAGGGGAATCCCTTTAAGCCGTTACTACAAATCGTACCGTGAGAATGTGTATTTACTGGATTATTGGAAGAATTTGTAATTTGATTTTCAAATAGGCATAAATAAGTTGAACTGTGTGGATGTACAGGTACATATGTGATTTATTTACTGATGTTATTTTGTTTATTTTTGATGTTTATGGTACAGATTATGAAATTTGTTTAATATGAATTGCTGGGCAGATTTTGGCTAGCTGTACATTTCTGTGCCTGTTTACTCAAATCTCTGAGGGCATTATTTGCCATGTCTCAAGCGGATGCATTCTTCCCTTAGCACAGATGGAGCATTATTTTTATAACAGAGTAAAACACATCAAATGTTATGCTTATGTTAGTGTGGCTATTTAGTTTTGGAGTACACCATTGTCATACTAGGAAAAACCCATGAGGTGGTGTTTTAAAATCGACCAACAGATCATATATTTAATTTGCTCTACTTTGGGCCCTCTGATTTTATAGTCCATATATATTGTCATTGTTTGTTGCCAGTGAAGAAAGGGTTACTTCCTTAACCCATTTGCTTGCCAGAGTTAAATTAAATAGCAAATATGAATTTTATTTTTAAAAATTATGTTTAGTTCCAGGAATAATTCTTGTTATAAAATGAACACTCAAATACTGATAATAAACTTAATGTCTGTTTGCTTCACAGCCTCTGTCCAAGCAGGTGTATCGTGGAATGTTGTCATTGATGAAGGCTGTTGTTCATGGTTTGGAGGTGACTTACCAGAACCATGGTCTAGGGGGAATGTCCAGTGCCTACATGTTACTAGAGATAGCCCACACTCACTTCTGGCAGAAAGAACTCAGCAGTAATAAGAGCGACATCAGTGTTACACCCGAGGTAAATATTTACACAGCTCTCCGTGAATTGGGCCCACTAGCTGGGGAAGTACTGGGTGGTTTCCTTCACCCATTGGGCTGGCACGCTGTCATGTGAGTGAAATGACCTTAATTACGGCGTCAAACCCCAATCAATCAAACAAACAAACAGGTGAGGGCAGTATATTTCAAGCACGCCTGGAAAATCATGCGACCGTGGGTCCCGTGAAATCCTTCGTCTGGTGAGAAATTTAAAAAAAAAAAAAAAAAAAAATTTGTCTATTATAATTTTGTATAAAACCCACTTCAATATTGATGTCAAACCAAAAATAGTTGAATTTATCGCATAAAAGTTAATCGTAAAGTACATGATGTTTAATATTTTTTTAGAACCATAATCGCCGTATGTAGAATCTGGTGAGAAATTTTTAATCTGAAAATTTGTGGTCTCCAGAAATTTTACATTTTTTCCAGGGGTGATTTCAAGTATAGGCATCCTGTTTGACTTAACTCTGGAGGAACATTCGTTTCCAACATGCCGTCATAACAGCGTTAAACACCAGTCAAACAAACTAACCAGTTTCCCTCCAAATTTAACTATTAATATCTGAGTGAGCGAGAGGTGATCAATTCATCGTCATATAAGTAAATCAAACCAAACGAACAAACAAAATCAATGAAACTTTATTACAATCTACATGACAGTATTATTGTAGTTGGATTTTGTCCCATATTGTCAGATATTTTGTAGGCTAAAAGGTTTTAAATCACAGGACACTAAACTGTATGTACAGCTATTTCTCTTCATGTATTGAGGTGAAATCTATTATCTGTCACTCACATCTGTTGCCTAGCACAGGCATGTGCTTGTAACCATGGAAATGCTCTAGAGCCCGTCAATCACAAACCCTTTGAAAACTCCATGTAAGATTATAAATTTATCTACACAAACAGTCTTATTGTTACCTTTATCTGAGTTTCAAAAGGGATGGAGTTTTTTCATCCACGCAGAGTATATATATAAATATATATATTTTTAATATATCCAATAGCCTATGGGCTTGATAGTATCTACTATATTTTATCATTTGTTCATTTTCTGGTGGAAAAAAAACCCCAGACTAATAAAACGATACGATGTACGGTACATAAGGTTTACTCTTTGCTTTTCACCACAAATTAAGAAAATATGCTGTATCTCATAAAAATTACAGCTCTTTAGTATGATGTGAAAAAAGATATAAATAAAACAAATCTTTTATCACACAGAGTGCCGCAATCAATATTTTATAATGAGTGATGGTATAAATGGTTTGCGCCGTCTGTACCCCTGGGCCGATCTGCTTGAAGTGTTATCAACGTTCCCTTTCAGTATAGAGATATATTTTAACCATTCGCACTCATTGCAAGTCAATCAATTATTTATCTCTTTATTGTGCACAGATTGCTTCACCTTATGGAAGCCGAGAATCTTTGGCATCCAAGGGAGATGACTCTCACAGACATTCCCACGATGAACAAATAGTGGCTTCACTTGGTAAGACATTAATTTTCTCGTATTTCAGCTATTTGATTTGGCCTCACATCTTTTCTTACAATCCATTGCAAAACAAAATACTTACACTGGTTGAACATTGTTTTGGGGTTTATTTTTTTTCAGCTTGAACAGTTTGCTATTTTCGCAGGGCCCTAGTTATACTTTTAGATCATCTGACAGCCATTTCTGCCATTTTTTCAAAATCAATAGCCAAATTGATGATGAAAAGGAGCAGTTCTGATTTTTCATCAGAAATGGTCTTATCAAAATGTTGTGTTGAGTTAGCAATTGGAGAATTGGCTAAGACTTAGCTATGGTCCAGGTCTTGTATTGCCTTTTATCATAACTTACTAACTTTAACAGTTTTGTTTCCAACATACATTGTACCTTCATGCTTATGTTTTGGTGTGTAATGTTTGAAGTCTATAACATGTATAAGTTAGAATCATAATAGGGCATGTAAGTAACATGCACTTCTAAACATCCAGGTATATTGATCAAACTCTGTCCCTATATTTTGAATATTTTAAATATTCCCTTTGTCGACCTCCCATATATAAGGGGGTCACAAGATATGGCTCTAAAAACCGTGGTGGTGCGACTGGTGCCATTTTTACGAATTTTCCAGTTCTTGCAGTGTTCACCATATTTACGTATGGTTGAATGATAAGCAGATGTTCTGTCACCATATAAGTGGCCCGCGGTCGTGGTGTAGTGGTAACATGTGCACTTACTAATCCTACTTCGATTTACCGTTCACAGGATTGAGTCTGTCTGTCGACCATCAGGTTTATGAGCGAGTCGCACGGTGTGGCTCCGTCAATCGTGGGGGTGGGTTTTACATGGTTTCCTCTGATTTTTTTACCATAATTAGGCAGGAGTAGTGTAAAGTTTACAATCCGTCGACATATAAGTGAAATACCCTTGAGTACGATGTTAAACCCCAATCAATCAAACAAACAAACCAAATAAGTTAAATACACTCGAGTTCAAACAACGCAAACTTTCGGAACAGTATTTTGGGTGCAGTTGTAGGGCTGAATGATGCAACTTACATGCCCTATTGTTTAGATTCTTTGTAATCTTGTATCTATAACACATATTAATTTTCTTTTTCTTATATAACATATAAATTTAACATTATCCACTTCTAATTAAAAATTATTAAAATTCATAGCTTTTTGTTTTGATTGTAAAAAGAAAAGAATGTAAATCTCTTTTTAATTATGTTATGTTATATCTTTTATTATTGGTAGTCATATAGATATTGCTTAAATGATAGTCATGTCTTAATTTCTAATCCTTTGTAAAGTATTAAAACTGATATAATTGGTGAAAAACATAACATATAACATATCTTTGTCTGGCAATCTATCGCTTTCTCATTTCTTTGGATGGCTTGATTTTGCTTGACTAGGGGTTCATGAGAAGCCTAGGGGGTCCTCTGTGCCCTCTACGGTCACTAACACCGGGTGGTGGGCAGAGCGATCAAACCCTCCACCAGCGCCCCACAGAAACTCTGAACACTCCTCTTCTAGCACCAGTACCGAATCAGGCAAGTTACCAGTCACCAGCCAGTAAATGTACCAGTGTTACATGTGGATGTGATGTCATTGTTCCTTATGTACATGTAGTTGGTTGTTCCAGAGTTATGGCCCCTTGTTAGTATCCCATTTAAACAAGTTTGTGTGTAATTACTGGCCTTGAATAGAGAAAAGTTCAAGGACATCCCCCCAACCCCCCCCCCAACCCCAACCCAAAACACACCCCAGTGTTCTCACACCTTACTTTTGTACAGTGATGGTTTTCTAACCTACCTTAATATAGTCACCTCACAGTTAAATGCATGTCTTCACCTCCTTGAACAGGGTTTGCACAATTCACTGACCCAGAAATGTATTCCTACTCGCTTTTGCTTTCTAAATAATAGACAGAATGGTAAATAAAAATGTCTTCATGTTAAACTAGAGGCATAAAAATATTGTACAACATTTTGTGAAAGTGATCCCAGTCCCTCTTCCTAAAGGCAGTATGTTGTAAGACAATCAAACTGCCTTTAATTAACGCTGTGCTTAAAGGGAGCTGTGTTTATCCATGGAGCTCACTCAGAGACTCTTGTATAAGTGAGAGTACGACGTTAAACCCCGATCAAACAAACAAACAAACAAACATATAAGTGAAAAAATCTTTACTTTGGTGAAAACCCTCAATTAAACAGTAAATGAGGTCTGTATCAAAATATGCACTTATCAACAGGTTATTGAAATTTAGCAAAGAATGTAACACAAATGGTCTGTAATTTTCCCACATTCATTATCCCTGCACGCAGACCATTCCTTAGTGGAAACTCATCTTATCTTCTCATGTGGTGTCCGGTGACCTTCATGTCATAATATTTATTTCTTCTTGAGGTTTGCTTATGGTTGGCATGGGCGTTATTGACCCATATTCAATGACCACAGGGAAGTTTCTAGAACAATTGTCAGGTTCCAATATCTTGACTATTCAATGGAGTCAATATAAATTACCCCCTTTTCGGCCTGATTTTGATGCAGATTTTATGAAAATAGTAATTCAAGAAAACTATGAATTTGGGTGCGTAATATTTTTGTTGAAATGTGTTTTCGGGAACCAAAATGACTTTAGAAACTTCCTTTTACTCTATATGCATGGGTACATATACTCTTTAGGTTGGTGTTGGACTGAAAGCTTATATAATATTAGAGGTAATGGTTGCTCTCTGTTATTTACTTTCATTAATACCTACATTAGTATAGATGAAAATGTATTTAAAGTATCCTTAAATATTTATTAATTGAACATTAATTAAAGCACTAATTTTCACTTGTCTTAATATCTTTGCACGTTGGGTAATCTCGTGAACCAATCTGGGGGTATTACTGGGTATAAATAATTGTGTACAAATCTATCACTGGGTGATTAGGAGGGTGCTTCCTGTTGCTCTAGTGCTTTTAGAGCTAAGGGGCAACATGAAACTGATCGGTTTGTGATGCTTTTGTATTAGGTCCTGTGACTGTCCTGTCCTTGTTCTATCTTGTCTTGTCAAATAACCGTAAGGATGGTTTTAGAATAAATACTTAACAAAAAAATACACTAATCTGCTGGATAGTCTAATTATAGTAGTGTTAATAAATGTGTTCCACATCTATGTGTCTTGTATCTATTTTCTGTACTATTTGTTGTTATTGTGTATAACTGATATATTATTACAGGATCGCCAGTCATAGTAAATGGCGATGAATTTGAAAATATTGAAATCCAAACGGTGGAAAATTTACAAGCTTTACAAAGTACTTCCGGATCAAACGGGCAGACAACATACATCCCACTGCCCCCTGGGAAGGGTACGAGTAGTCGTGATTTGGCTAAGACAGCCATTGTGAATAATAACACTAAAGCTTTGCCACGTTGCAATATTGTGGTGACGCAGGCTGACCAAGAAAATGGAAACTTGGATCAAGGGGATATTTTACGAGAAATGGTGAAAAATAAGGAATTAATGAACATTAATCGTCAAGATAAGATGAAGAAATTCAGCAGCCTGGATTCTGAGGTGTCGGAGGCGAGCACGCTGGTAAGCACGAGTTCTGAAACACCGGCAGACGATCCTGGTAAAAAGCGCTCCAGAATAACCCATCATCCAATCCGTGGAGCCATGTCTGACAGCGAGATGGAAATGGGAGGGGTAAGTTTAGATTTGTACAGTTTGTAATCATACTACGAGAGTTAAGATTAAGCGACACAGAGTTTCAAAATATCGCTACATTTTGGCCATGGAGTGTAATTCCCAGATTTTTAACATGGATGGCATATTCTACATGATTGGTTAAAAATTAATAATGAAATATTCTGTTATTAAAAGTTTCCATTTTCAAACTACAGTTTTCTGTAAATAGACAACGTGCAGTGTTATAGTACTACATGCAATATACATAGACAGTAAGCCCTCCTGTACCTTGTTGAAAATGACATCTTTTAGCAAAGGTAGATTCCAAATTCTCCTATTGATTTGTTTATTATGAATAGGATATCTTTTTTTGAGAACTGCCAGATAATAGTGGTATATCACAGACTTGATAAATCAGTTTCCGTTTATATCTACCTATTACTTTACATTCCCCATATTAGGTAGTGCTTCATATCAAGAAAGCTTTGCTTCACTTTATAGCATTGGAGTACCATTAAGTTTCCAATATATAGCCAAACACTTAAATTTTTTAAACTGTGCTGGTGTCAATTACGGTTGGTATACACATCAAACATGTCAAATATGAAGTAAACTCCCCTTAAGCATGGCATAAACACTAACCAATCAAACAGGAAAAATTCATTACTTCACTTTTGTATAACTTATGCAAGCCTCCTTTTCTTTCTCTGTTTTGATCTTGGGTTAAATGGACTGTACTCTGACCAAACTCATTTTGTCTTTGAATGAGAGGAAAACCGTTGCCGTTAAAGTACACCCCTATCATGACATACTCGTCACGGTCAGCATGGCATTAAACACCAGTCATTCAGGCAGTGTTTGGGCAGACAATTTGATGGGTACCGTGGGGGTGCAGGCTTACTGGCTATGTGGGCGTGCTGGTGTTTCTGCTTGTGTGAAATACCAGTTAAGCTGCAAAGTCAAATTAAAAAAATTATCAGACATTCACAAAATGTCTGCATTTAAATGGACTATGTTGTAATGTATAGGATGTGTATTGTACATGTATTATAAAAACATTTTTTATGGACATACAGGACATGTTTTAGAATTAGTGGTTGCCATAAAAATATATGTGTAAGCTGTTTAAAAACATTTTTGAGGAATGGGTATGCTTTTTGTGGTAATTTGCTGTATAAGATCTTGGACTCCTTTGTTGTTTAGTGAAATAACCTTCAATACTTTTATTGCTTAAAAAACACACGTAAAATACATAAGAATCAATTAAGCATCATTTTGTTTACCATTCATAGCTTATCATTGTACAGCTACAGATCGATAGCCTTGTAGCCTCTTTATTTTTCTGAATCATTCTGATAAGATTATGTGATTGTAGCTTTTCATCCTTGTACATGTAAGACCTGTATATTTCAGATGGAGAACCTCACAAACCAAAGGAACCGATCGTCGAGTATTTGGAGCAGCAAGAGTAACTTAAGTACAGGTTTCCGCTACCATGATGGGAAAATGTTAAACACATCCCCATTACCCAGTCCCGACAATGGCAAGACCTACATCTTTGAGGGACTGATCATGAGTAAGCATGTCTTGAACACTTTTTTGTATTCCACTAGAGTATACATGTAGGTTTTACCGTTTATCCCTTGTCTGTGTCCAATCCACCTATTGGTCAGCACATGTAACTCTTCTTTCCATTTTCCACACTTTTTTAATGCTTTGAGTAAATTGAACTAGATTACTGACGTCATTTCACCAGGCACCTCGAAAAAAAAAAAAATGTACTGGTAAATAAAATAATATAGGCATTTTTTTTTTAAATTCAAGACAGTAAATGGTAGATTTGAGTAGACTTTCACGTTAGCAAATGTTTGTTGTTTTTTTTTTGGGGGGGGGGGGTTCTGACGAGCTGTTCAGATAAGTATTTTCCCTGTAAGGTATTCTTTAATAAAATTTATCCTGGTCAGATTTTAAATGTAGTCAATTTATATTTTTCAGCCAAAGACCGCAGTCGGATATGGGACCAGATGCAGTTCTGGGAAGACATGTTTCTGGACGCCATAGCTCAGGAGAGAGATATTATAGGCATGGACCAGGGCCCGGTAGAGATGATGGAAAGGTGCGTAAAATTTTATTAATCCCTGTAGTGTATAAACAGGTCGTCATGTGTGAGGTTGAAGTGTCAAACATAAAAATATGTAACAGCAGTTAAGTATTTTGGTCATGACGACATTTGGAAACTTTTGTTGGGCTTTAGCTAAGGGCAACAAAAAATCCAAACAATGCTTTGTGGCACAAAAAAAAAAAATAGCCCTATTTTCTGATCCAATTTTGACTACACCCATTGAGAAAACCTCACATGTATAGAAAAAGTAGATGAGAAACATTGGCTAAAATTTTTAGGAATGTTTAATATATATGTGTTTGTCGGGTGTGTCCAAGAGTAGGACAAAAGTAGAAAAAAAATTTTCCTTGTGACTGGATATATGCATTTTCCTCGTACCTGCCTACCAGGTGTATTCTGGAATATCTTGTACACATAATTTAAGTTAAAACGGCAGAAGGTCATGAAAATACACACAAAAATTAATATTCTGTGCTATGCTGTAAAACAAAAATACACAAATTGGTAAGAAAATACTCCTTAAAACGTACCGTAAAACTTCTTAAAGTTCGGACACTCTAATTTTCGGACAGTCCACAGAAATAACATGTAAGACCCCTGTGGTAAAGCCTATTTCTCTGTATTTTTTTCACAGGGTAGGCAGGTCTGGCCTTTATCCCTCCTTAACTGTGCATTGTCCTAACCATAATTTCTTTCTTAAATATACCATATTTTCATCTCCAGGTATAATTCTCTGGGAGGGACCGAGAAGAAACGGCTTGAACATGATGAAGACAAACTGCTCTCAGTGATGCTTTATAACCTGGTGGGCTTCATGATCATGACAAATGTGGCTAAACCAGAGATCAAGAAGAAATGTCGTCGTTTATTGGGGAAGTGTCACATTGGTCTCGCCTACAGTCAACACGTCAATGACCTCCTGGATCAAATACACAACCTGGTTTGTCTTAACTTTTAAAAATATTCCAAAAAATTCATATCGAAACAGAAAAATTCAGCCGAGTTAACTTCGACTTATATAGTTTGGAGTTTGAAAATATTCAAAAAATTCATATCGAAATCGAAAAATTCAGCCGAGTTAACTTCGACTTATATAGTTTGGAGTTTAAAAATATTCCAAAAATTCATATTGAAACAGAAAAATTCAGCCGAGTTAACTTCGACTTATATTGTTTGGAGTCGAGCAGTACTGTTTTACTTAGCACTGGTGGAAGATTTATTTCCAACATTATCAAAATACTTTACATTTTATGCTTGTGGTAGTGTCAATTATTGTTGAAATACATTGTAGTTATAAGGAAAGTACAATTTAGTATGCTATCAATCAGTCAATCGTCAATTTCCTGGTTTGACTTATGTAACCAGGAATATAGTGTTAGCCAGAGGGGTGTCTCGGTGTCTTTGAGACACCCAAGAAGCCATTTGAGACACCCTGTTTCAGTCAAA
>JAVFBX010199885.1:0-12697 GCA_034783855.1 Mopalia kennerleyi | reverse complement strand
GTAATACATGTACTTAAGGTACAAGTTATTTGTTGTATAGAAAGACTGCTTTGCATGTATCTGCATGTATTTATAGCATTATTTGCTACACCTGACAAGCAGAACAATGTAATATAGTAACTTTTAATGAAGTACAGTGTGGGCATTGAACCGGTGTTATATAAGGCAGGATTAACTGCTCAATATTTCCCCCTAAACTGATATTTGTTGGTAGCTATAATATATTTTGCTCATCAGCTTTAAATTTTTTCTGGCTGTGGTTAGAGGGAGCGTCCTGTTGCCCTGGTGATTTAAGAGTTAAAAAGGGACAGGAAGCTGATCTGTTTGTGATGTTTTTGTATTGCCCAAGACTCTACTTGAAATTCTGTAATCTCCGTCATATGTTTGAAATAACATTAAGTAGACAAGTTTCTTAATAGACCTTAATCTTGAATACCATAAATATCATATCTCGAATATCATAATTGTAGAATGCGCAGTTGTTGAGTTGTTTATAGGTCTATGTGGCCGGCATTTACTGTTGAGGTTTTGGTGCCTGATCCTGAAGGTCATGGGTTCATTCCCCAGATGGTTTTCAACCTGCACAATTTCCGAACTCGAATCTGTTCAAAGTAAGAAAATGCATTCCTAAAATAACAAAAATGCTATCTTAATTGATTATCTCTGTTGCTGTTCAGAAAAGCAACACACACAAGGCAGTATATGCCTGGAAGTTTTCAACCTTGGCATCTGAAAGTAGATTGGGTTAGATCTTCAGTTTAATGCCAACATAGCTATTTTTTCTCCAACAAAAATGCAAGTTATAAATGCATTCAATCCGACCAATCCATAAGGATAGAATTTGAATATTGTTATTGCTTTGTAGTTTGAGTATCTAACCTTCCTGGTTTGCTTTATATCAATGGTACATACAATGAAGGTCTTTTAATAGCTGTCAAAGTTGTACATGTTTCATAGAAGCTGCGAGCCTCTGGATTCACGTCAAGAGAATCTTTTCATTTCATTTAATTAAGCCTTTTGATACAAGGAAACAAAACAATAATTGTTTACATGTATGTTGTTATGAACATTGTAATGAAGGTGGATATGGTTTTGAAGTCTGTACTTTGTAGAAAACAATCTGGTGTGGATTTGAAAACTTTGTAGCACATGGTAGGTTGTCACAGTGGTGTAAGCGTTTAATTTCTTTCACCTATATTGAACAGGCTGTTGACATGCTCTCATTAAGAAGTATTTGTTTGTTTGATTACGGTGGGAAACCTCATAAAAACTATCCCCCGTGATTGCCTGAGACACATCGTGTCATTAAGAGTGAAATAACCATAAATAAACACCCAATCAACTAGAGGAACTCCTGTCAATGAATTTATACTTTTACTGTTTTAAATATATAATAGTGTCATTCTAATCAGAAAAAAAACTTAATTTTTTTTCCAGTTTGCTACCAAACTGACCTAAAGAGGACAAAATAGACTGATGTACTTTCCTCTGGCGCTTCTTCCAAGAGTTTTATTTCCGAGTAACTTATATTGGAATTGGTTATTAAAATTTATAATGAATATTCAAATATAAAACATTGGTCATTATCAGATAATAAATTGATGACACTGTAGTCTAAATTTCAGATTATTTAGTTTTCATGGCATTTGCGTATCAGCCTTGCTCTGTGCAAAAATTCGTTGTCAAGTTTTTATCATTTTCTTCACACTGTTACTTCTATGCTGGCTTTATCAACTATAATAAAGTTAATGCTTTTGATGTGCTTGTAAGAGGGTAGTGTAACCCATATGTTTTGCGACAGTAACTTAACACAGGTCGAAATGTTAAACCTCCTAAAATAAATTGAGATGGGACACTGTAAGCTAGAGTATATTCTTTATTGATTTCTCTGTCCTTTATCACAACAAAAGGAAAATGGAACTTGATTAAGAACTAACTTAAATATTGCACACCAAACAAAAGCCAAACAATTGTTTTTGAAAATGGTTAAAAGTGCTTATACGACGGTTTTCTAAAGTCCTCCTCTTCTAGCATGGAGGTAGATAACTTCTTGAAAGTTCAGTTAAGGAAGTTTTATCACCTGCTCAGATTTGAAATACTTCCATACCTGGTAAGACAAGAAGTAGGTAACTTCCAGATGTCAAAAGTTATCTGAACCCCTGGGTAGGGTGTATTTTAAATAACAGTCTATACATTTATTATCCATTAGTTATAATACAAATATGTGAATTCCAAATAAAGTTCAATAAATAAATCGTTCACCGATTCCAACAAGATTTGACAACTGGCTTTTGGTGTCCAGTCACATGTACATGTATTCTATGAATCCTTCAACATTCTCCCAATGATGTCCTTGGTGTGGTTATGAGTCAATATGATAAAACAATTGCTAGGTTTGAAGTAAAATTTGCAAATACTAGATTGCTAACGGGCAACAGTCAGCGGATATATCTCTATTTGTTGCTAGTAGAACCAGGGGTGGTGCTCTCCACCTGATACATCATCATACGACTCCTACGAGTACAGCATTCCCAACTAATCACACATAGATTCATGTCATCTTTTACTTTACTCCCTCAGTGCTGTTAAAGCACTAAGATATTCAGATCAAATAAAAAATCATTCCTCTTAGTTATCTTGCACTGAATTTACTTGTGATATAGTCTATCACTGATTTATCAGATTTGTGCTCCGTTATACAATGCTCACTTCACAGGCTTTTTCCACACTGTTACATGTTGTAAGTTATCAGGGCACAAAATAGCGACCTTCGTTTTCATTTTTACTTGAGGGCAATAGACATACATTATTAATGAAAATACAATATAGTAACCTAGTGTTATACATATTATCCATCTATCCTCTCCTATCTATGCCAATATTAGGCTTCAATGGTTAAGTTTCAATGGGCATGATTTTTTCACAAATTTATCAAAAATTTCATCTCGTATGACAGGAAACGTAAAAATTATGTTGAGTTATCAAGATGGTGTCCTCAGTTGACAGCTGTACTTAATATGATACCATCAGCTCAGAACTAAATATTGCCATGTGTAGAGCTCTATAGGAAATTATTTATTGTGTGACATTTATGTATTTCTTGATCTTGACTCCCGTACCCCCTCCCCCCCCTAAACACACACCTTCTGCTCCCCAATTATATAATGGCACCGTTTGCTAATGTGAGAAGATGTGGTTGGCTGTTAAATCCTTCAATCTGTTTAAACTGCTACAAAATGTGTTATATTGATCCACTTAAGTTGTTTGTTACTAAATTTCTGTCAAAGTCAACCTTTTATATTTAGGAGAAACAAGGGCTTAGGCAGACCCATCCACCCGTCCAAATGAACACCCTTAAGTGAATAATTACCTCATTTGGACACCCTGTTTTAAGAAACTTTAACATGCATGAGATAGGAAAACTGTCAAAAGTGGACACCCGGTTATTTGAAAAGTGAAGCAAAAGGACCATTATGGACACCATACTTTCGATTTCTGGCTAAGCCCCTGAGGGGAAATGTAGTGTATCTTCAAAGAAGGCTTTTCTTGTCCATTCAGCCATGAGAGTTCAGTTGGTTTTAAAGATTTAAATTAAGACATTCAAATTGTCTTGATGATAATCAGATTGTAGTTGATTTCTGAATGATTGAAGAAAGAAAATGTCACTGAACCGTGACTACTATTGATTTAATTAATTTGTTTATGTGATCAGCTGGAAAGAGCTTTGTGTTGCCCTGGTACCCTGGATATTATCTGTGGAGCAATGATAGTTAATATGTTTATATCTATAGCATCTACATGTAGCATGGTAAAATGTACACTTAGGGGGGGTTGGAGGGCGCTTCCTGTTGCCCTGGTGCTTTCTGAGCTAAAGAAGAACAGGAAGCTGATATGTTTGTAATGTCTTTATATTGTCCTATGAGTGTCCTGTATTTGTCCTGTGATGTTTTTGTATATTGCCAGTGGTGTTGAGGGGGTTCCCTTCATTCCTTGGTCTGGCACGCTGTCATGTGATTGAAATAACCTTAAGTACATCGGTAAACCCCTGTCAAATAAAGTAACACTCATTAGCAAATGCACACTTTGTCTTAAAATGCACCATTTTGTTTTCAATGACATATTAAAAGGGTGGTTTGATATTTCATCTGGTATGTTGTCGAAATAACATAAAGTAACATAATATCGGACATTTGTTAATTGTCAATCAACAAATATATTATCTGGCATTTGTTAACTCTCAATAAACAACAGTTAACTGTCAGGAAGTAAGTCAAGGAAAATATTTTACATCGTTATTTGCTTTCTCTAATTGAAATTTTTTTAAAAGTTTTGTTAAACCTTTTCCAATGTCTACAAATATTCTGCATGTCTAATACATTTATTCAATACATTGTATTAGTCATTCATCTGTTATATAGTTTGAGGGTGGAGTTTGTGGTGAACTGAATTTAAGTTTTTGTATAGTCCTGTACATTTTATAGCCTCCAGCTTACAAATTACTTTTAGCTTACCAAGATGTGTACAAATGAGATGTTCATGTATATCTGTTAATGTTAGAATTCCTTGACAAGTTTATTATCTGTCTATCCTTTTCACTTTTATCATGGAGTTAAATGACATGCTTTTTATGTGCAACCAAGTGTGGTGGTCTGTTACTAGGAGTTAAAAAAACATCTACACTTACATCTTCTTTTTTTTATATCCCTAGACATTTTTTCTCACGGCTAGCATACAAGAAGGTGTTAAATTCAAGGATGTTTAGTATAAGGTTTTTTCAGTAATATGTTAATCACCATCTCAATTACATGTATCTCCTAACTGTTTGTAATGCAACTTACAACATGCAACCCAGACCAGAAGTTGATACCTCTACACATACCTTGACAAAACCACTTGTTAAATCAGATATTATTGATATTTCATGTTGTTGCATGTCAACAGAATAGCTCTATCTGTTCTATCAGTGGTATTACGGATTGAGAATACAAGTTTTTTGCGCATTCAGTCAAGTGTGACCAGTAACCAATTATCCGGACATCGTTGATTATCGATTATATCTCACTCTGATTTATTCAGATGGAATTTTGAGACCAATCTGATTTGAAATTTATTTCTGTTAAGCTGTAATTGTGTTAATAATTTTATTTGAAATTTTTGTTAATAAATTAAGATTGGATGATAATGCTGTATCAGACCGTGCATATATGTGGAAACATTCTCTCATACACAGGGATCTTTAACATCATTAATTACACTCCACATCTATAGAGTGTCATATTTCTATGCAGTCTTTATGTCCCTGTCAAGCACATATTAACGTGTTGACAACGTTTCCTTTTTATATTTGAATAAATATATTTAAATTTTCGAAATTGTATATAAATATTGTAAGTACTTTTATATTACTCAAAGTAATTAAAAAATAGAAAATAAAACACATAATTTTCAGATTGGAAAGACGTGAGAATTTTTTAATAAAGGTAGATGTGCATCTTAATTATGTTTGAACAAATCAAATATCCGTTGAAGAACACCTTATTTCCTATTTCTGGGTTTATAACTTAATATAAAATCTCGTTAAATGTAACCCTATTTCTGACTCTTTAGAACATTTACAGTTCCTTTTGAATTATTCATGAAGATATAATCAAATGTATGACTGACTTTACAGCTATTGTAGGAACAAGCTGTGGTAAAAGTCCAAATAAATCCAATAAATAGCTCCTTGAGCTTAGGGACACTAAATGCAGTTTACAGCATTTTGTATTAATTCAATTTCCCTTTTTTATTATTTGCTGAGTGTTGGGAGGGAGCTTCATGTTGCCCTGGTGCTCTCAAAGCATGAAGCCGATATGTTTGTGATGTGTCCTCTGATTGACCTGGTTTTTGTTTTATGTTGACTTCGATTGTTGCCAGTGGTTTTGAGGGTAATTTCCTTCACCCATTGGACTGGCACACCATCATATGAGTGAAATAACCTTAAGTTAGGCATAACACCCTAATCAAACAAACAGTCTTTCTTGTTTGTATTAGGTAGATAAGATGTGTGTAGTTTATTCACCCCTGTATCCCTCAGCCATACAGAGTAGTCACTAATTTAAGTCCGGTAACCCCATTAACAGACACTGAAGTTCACAGAAAGTAGTTATAGAAATCAATAATGTATGATACATCCAAACAGCCCATGCTATATAATGTCTGCATAAAGAATCTTTTTTTTGTGTGTGTGCATCTAACTTGTTTCTCTTTCAAATTATTAGAAGACATACACTACTTGAGGAAATAATAGCTTGTCTATTTCCATTATCAGCGTCTCTCTCAATAGGATCGTTTATTTAGAGCGACAGCCGAATGCTTCAGGTATGTGAAATTCGGATCAGACAGTAGTTTTTTTATTCGTTACTAGACTTTGATGTATTTCTTTTAAAAACAACGCGCCTCGTTTTCCGTTATGTGTGGATTTGACAAGGTGTGTTTTAGCAGAGATCAACGAGTTCATAAGGAAATGTTATTTAATCCAGTCTGACTCTGACAAGTTTGTCAAACATTGATAACAACATCGAGTCCAGGAGATTTGCCGTTATCACATCATTTAGTCTCAATTTCACTCCTAGGAATACCCTAAGAGGGACCTGTTCTATCTTACCCAAATACCTCCAACAGGTAACAATTTATTATTTCTTCCTCAGGTGTTCAATATATGTAATTATGATGTTTACTGTTGATGTTTTAATGGATATACATGTACATGTAAGTAAGCTTATAATTACGGACTGTGGAATAAATATACTAATTGCAATTCTTGCACATGTAAATAACTATAGTTGCAATTGTAAGATATAATGCTAGTGTTCACTTACTTTTAATTGTATACAAAATTGTTTCTGTTTTGCACAGCAATTTTGAGCTGATTCCACCAAACTTAATGACTCTAAGGTTTTACCTGTCTTTCTTGTGTATATGTTTTGTACAAAAATCTTTACATATTTGTTGGTTGGCCACATTTATTCAACATCATTCTTGGTTTTTGCCATTGTTGGTTATCATTATTGTTAGCTGTCATTATTGTAAGCTGTCAGAACTGTTTGTTGTCATTATTGTTAGCTGTCATTATTGTAAGCTGTCAGAACTGTTTGTTGTCATTATTGTAAGCTGTCAGAACTGTTTGTTGTCATTATTGTTAGCTGTCATTATTGTTTGGTGTCTTTATTGTTAGCTGTCATTATTGTTTGTTGTCTTTATTGTTAGCTGTCATTATTGTTTGTTGTCTTTATTGTTAGCTGTCATTATTGTTTGTATAGGAGAAAGGGAGCCCTGGCCCCAGCTAAAAGACATCAGGAAGCCGATACATTGTTATGTCTGTCTTGTCTTTGTTTGTTGCCAGTGATGGTTTATTTCAGCCATTGGGGTGGCACACCATCATATGATTAACGCAACCTGAAGGATGGCATAAAACTCCAGTCAAACCCCAACTGTCCTTATTGTTTGTTGTGATGATGGTTTGCTTTCACATTTGGTTGTCATTACGGTTTCTCGTTTGTTCTCGTTTGTTGTCATCATTCTTGTTTGTTGTCATCATTCTCGTTTGTTGTCATCATTCTTGTTTGTTGTCACCATTCTTGTTTCTTCTCAGTATTATATGTTTTGTTTCAAACACCAATCAAACAAACCTTTACATGGCACAATGTCATTATAGTGAAATAACCTTAAGTTCAACATTAAAACACCTTTCAAACAAACACTGGTGGCTGTAGATATTGTTAGTTGCTGTGTTGGTTTCTTTACTCTTTAGCAGAGGGTATGGATCGCGCTTCCTGTTGCCCTGGTGTTCTCAGAGCTAAGGGGCAACATGAAGCAGATCTTTCTGTGATGTATTTGTATACTGTAGTGTAATTGTCATGTATTTGTCCTGTCTCGTCTTTGTCTCATCTTTGTTTGTTGCCAGTGGTGTTGAGGGTGGTCTCCTTCACCCATTGGGTCGGCACACGTCAAGTGAGCAAAATAATTGGCGTTAAACCCGAATCAAACATAGAAACAAATCTTTATCTGTGTATATATGAGGTTGCTGCGACTCCTTGCTAACGTGACATGTGGACGGATCAGCTCAACATTTGTAATGGGAAATTATGTTGCCAGCACGATTGTGATCATAGAGCACATATATATATATATCGAAGGATGGGTGTATCTTCCTGTTTTGGGATTGTTTAACATTTGGACTTACTCGAGTCACATGACAGAAATAATGTTGTGTAATTGTATGATGTAAACAGACATAACATAGAGACCTCTGTAAAAACATGGGACAAATGCTGACTGGGTCTGATGCCTTTAATCCCATTGCAATCACTCTGGTTACACACACAAGTGACAGCCTTCTGTAGCTTCTTGTTCAAGTCCTTTCTGAACAAATACGATGAACTGAATTGAATGAATGAGTTATTATAAACACATGTGCTGCTGATAATCATATCAGTTTCAGGTAAGTACATAACGGTGTAATCCTCTGATTTTTAAATGCAGTTAATATATAAGAGAACAATCACACTTTCTTTTCTTCAGCACTGAAGGGCGTAGGGTGGGGAAGGAGCTTCCTAGCTGTTGCTCTGTTGCTTTAAGAGCTTAAAGGGGCAACATAAATCAGATTTGTTTGTGATGCCAATGTATTATATACTGTTTTTGTCCTGTCTTGTCTTTGTTCGTAGTGGTGTCAAGGGGGGTTTCTTTAATACATTTGGATGGTGTGCCGTCATATGAGTGAAATTACCTTTAGTGCAACGTTACACCCAAATCAAGCAATCAATGAGCACTGGAGGAAGATTTCTTTATTATTAAGGGGCAGCATTAAGCCAATCTCTTTGTGATGTTTTTGTATTACGTCCTGTCTTGTCTTTGTTTGTTGCCAGTGGTTTCGAGGGTTGTTTTCCATCACAAATTGTGCTGGCATGCTGTCCTTTGCCTGAAATAACCTTAAGTATGGCGTTAAACCCCAATCAAACAGATAAACAACTAATTTAAACTGAACCTGCATATAACAAGAGAGTATCCTAAAGGTACATTCTTGGGAATGCTGTTTAACTTTATTATAAAGCCCTGTAATACCTGTAATAAATCAGCTGTAAATTTGACACCAAGGTAACTTATTATGTTAAACACAAAAGTTGCATGCTCTAAGGTCTATATTTATCTCAGAAGCAGTTTTGCTAATGTAATATACAGGTAGGTTAGTAGATGAAGAAAACATGAGGTTGGGACTATCCCTTATTTGTCATCCAGGTACGTTGTGAAACACAATCAAGTGGACAGGTGGGAGATCGGGTTAATGGAGTTGTATTGTGTGGGGAATGCCTGAAGCGACAAGTAATACTCAGGTACAAATTGGGATCTAACAATGTAACTTGAATCCTGTTGTCTTACTGAGGACAGTGTGGATGTGCCCCTGAGGGCTTCACAAGCTACATTTAAATATAGTACAAAACTATAGGGTATCTCCCGGAACTTCCCTATTGTAGGTGGCTGTAGACAAGTAAACAAAGGGATGGATAAAGTGCTTCAGCTTTTACATACATGTCACAAATGTGGGCTTGGAAAAGAACATCATCTTTTGTGTGCATTGCATTGCTGCATTCACGTTACTGAACATCAAAACACCAAAATTAGGATAAAAGTTGTTGATCCCTATTGCTTATTATATTTGCCAGTGTTTTTGGCAAGAGATGGAAGGGGTCTGAAGTAGGTGCCTGCAGAACCAGTATATATGTACATGTAGGTGAAGTTAGGTACTACATGTACATGTAGTTCGCTATTTTAGTATACATTTAGAATACATATATATAAGTAATTCTAATTCTAGCATGTAATCGGCCATTTTATTCTCACTTAATTTTCTTCAATATAATTAAATGTACTGGTCAATAAAATAATCCTGTATACAATTAAAGCTATTCTGGATCTACAATATAGTTTTAAGGAGTGTAAGGCATTCAAAAAGTATAATGAACTAAATAATAGAATGAAAACTCTAGCTTGTCAGAATAACACACAACAAATTGACTCAATTAGACAGCTTAGACAAAATTTAGTATACCAATTATCGGTTGATGCTTTGGTTCAGAATGTGTGACTTTAGGATTCGTGTGTAAATATATCTCAAATATGGTAAAATAACACTGGAGAGTTCCCTAGTGTCTGAGTATACATGTAGCTTTGTAGAGCTGAATCAGGTATCAGACCGTGAAGTGCTTTAAAACCACAGTCCATTCTCTCCTGTGCTATTTATAGTCACACATCAGAACATTTTATGGCGGCTTATAGTGATTAGCCCCAATTACCTGAACTTGCCTATTTTTTTTCTGACGTGGAAAAGTTCCAAAAAAATAAGAACATGTAAATAAATGTTATTTAAAATCTTTGTCAAATGATAAAGAACCATGTTCAAGACATTTGATGTATTTGCATTGAATTTTTTTTAGAATTGTCCTCCGTTTATTCCTAGTTAACCAATGAATTCAAGACATTTGACTAGACATCTGTTTATTATTACTAGACATTTGTTTATCTTTACTAGACATTATGGCCCAGTTAACCAATGAATTCAGGACATTTTACTAGACATTTGTTTATCTTTACTAGACATTATGGCTCAGTTAACCAATCAATTCAGGACATTTTACTGGACATTTGTTTATATTTTTTAGACATTCTGCCCCAGTTAACAAATGAATTCAGGACATTTTATTAGACATCTGTTTATCTTTCCTAGTCATTATGGCCCAGTTAACCAATGAATTCAGGACATTTTACTAGAAATTCGTTTATATTTTCTAGACATTATGGCCCAGTTAACCAATGAATTCCGGATATTTAACTAAACATTCCTTTATCTTTCCTAGTCATTATGGCCCAGTTAACCAATGAATTCAAGACATTTGACTAGACATCTGTTTATTATTACTAGACATCTGTTTATCTTTCCTAGTCATTATGGCCCAGTTAACCAATGTATTCAGGACATTTTACTAGACATTTGTTTTTATTTTCTAGACATTCTGCCCCAGTTAACCAATGAATTCAGGACATTTTACTGGACATTTGTTTATCTTTACTAGACATTATGGCCCAGTTAACCAATGAATCCCGGATATTTATCTAAACATTCCTTTATCTTTCCTAGTCATTATGGCTCGGTTAACCAATGAATTCAGGACATTTTACTGGCCATCTGTTTATCTTTCCTAGTCATTATGCCCTAGTTATAATAAACCAATGAATTCAGGATATTTAACTAGACATGTGTTTATCTTTCCTTACCATTCTGGCCCAGTTAACCAGTGAATTCAGTAGTGCTAGCTGTCAGTTCTGCCAAAGCACAACAGGAAGTAGATCGGTTTGTTTTATTTTTTCTATAATGTTTCGTTATTGTCTTGCCTTTATTTAGTGGCATCATGGGTGCTTTCTCTCACTTATTGGGCTGGTACGCAATCATATGAGTGAAATAACCTTGAGTATGATGTAAACCCTGATCAAACAAACAAGTCATCATCTGGCCCGGTAGATTAAACGCCATCATATTACCTTACATATGGTGGTAAACCCAAACCATAGCAAAATGGTTTTCTGTTGCCAGTTGCCTGGTGCTCTCGGGGCTAGGGGGCAGCATGAATCCAATCAGTTTGTTATGACCATCTGTTTTGTCCTGTATTTTTCCTGTCTTCTGTTTGTTCATTGTAAATGACATAGTGGGTGGTTTCTTTCACCCATATGTGGCTTTGGCAATCGCGGGGGTGGTTTTTACAAGGTTTCCTCTCAGTTTTCCATTATAATAGGGCAAGGAACAGTGTGAAGTGGCCAATCCGTCATCATATAAGTGAAATACCCTTGAAGACGACGTTAAACCCCAATCAAACAAACAAACAATCTCCCACCCATGGACTGGTATGCTGTTATATAAGTGAAATAACAGTAAGTGCGGCGTTAAACCCCAATCAAACTAATTATTGCCAGTGTGAATGAATATCTATTTGTTAAGTTAGCTTTATGTTATTATCTACATGCTGCCAGTGAGCTGCGCGGATATTTGTTCAGCTAACCTTCCACTTAACTCATTTTATAAACATTATATTTCAGCAGTCATTAACACAAAAAAAATAAAGGAAAATTTATTTAAATTGTAATTTGTTATTTAAATTATTCAACTTTATGCCACATGAGGTAAAAAGATTATTTCAATCCATACACCTACCCCTCAGGCATGTTTAAATTATTTGTAGTTGTGACTGTTTAGGAATTTTACATCTATATGCAGGAAATGTGCAATGTTGTTTGATGTGTTTCTCTCTATCCCACTGTGAAGAACAGTTGTGTGTGTTTTAGACATAGACTTTCACAGTTCTATTTTACTCCGCTTGGTTAATCTGTTAAATCAGTAAGGATTGGAGCGTAATAGATTACCACATTCCTGGTGAGATCATGTGCCCATGATATTGTGGCTATCGGCACACACACACACATGGGAAGCCAGTCAGCAATGCTAACTCCCTTTAGCTGTAGACTGTGTTTACTGCAGAAGTGCCTAATGCTGTAAACATATCTTAAACAATACAGACAAAATTGGTTGGTTGGTTTGTCTGATTGATTGGGGTTTAACGTCATACTCAAGGGTATTTCACTTATATGACGATGTGCCAGCCCAATGGTA
>JAVFBX010199874.1:0-12698 GCA_034783855.1 Mopalia kennerleyi | reverse complement strand
TAGGCTATTTTTGTAATATACATGCACGATATTAGTACCATTAACGAGTCCTGGCGTCATCACGGACATGTCAATTGCCCGTGGGGCCAAGCTTTTTTGTTTGATGTGTAAACGCCTTTTTGATAAGCCTACGTGTTTCTACCATGGTCCAACGAAATTTTGTGCTACGTTATCCGATCGAGTTACAGCAAGGGATAGAACTGTGTAAGTCTTGTCATACACATACTGACCCTTGCGTAGGAAGATGACATCAAGCAACAACTGTCGACTTTTGAAAAAAAATTCGTAAAGCGTTTTTGTGAATATTTTTAATGTGTGTATTGTCTATCTTACGTTTTGCGAGGGCTGATCAAGATAATAAATCCGTATTCTGTGCGATAAGAAATGTTACCGTAGGTGATTTGATACGATGATAAATATTAGTTACTATTCTCATTCGAGGTGATGTTTTATAAACAGACATGGAATGCATGTGTTTACTGGACAGTATCTAGTGCAAGCACACGACTCATTAATGATGGTCAATTTCTAACAAATGCTTTTCCCCAGTTATCGACAAAATCATCGTCAATTGTTATCTGCCACAGCAAGTCATTGTGTTGATGTCATATAAGCTTAAGTCTAATTGTCTAGTCACGAGACAGCAGCCGACAATAGAGACCACTTGAGGAGAACTAAGATATTTTAAATTGCTCGGGGCAATCATCTGTGTCAGGTTGAAGATATTTTGGTTCATGCTGAGTGCTTAACAAAGCATTTACCTACTTATTGTATCAGACCAGGTAAGCATGTGCAGACATTAAGAAATGTATCACTTAAAAGAAAAAGATTCACCAAAGTGTATGTGCACGGCTGTGAGCCTATCCTAGAAAACTAAAACAAAGAAGGTAGGTCTATTTCACCTTATTTAAACTATATAATCTATGTTTAACCACTGCCATTACAATGCCGCCTGATAAGGCTTATGCTCATCATTTCATTGCAGTTCTCCTTTATATGGGCTTAGCAGTATGAAGGCATTCGAATCCCGTATCTTTTAAAGCAACTTAAGTAACTTGATGGGGTTTTTTAAAGGTGTTTACCTGATGTATGGAACATCGTAATCACGTTATGCAGAATACCATGGCCTACGTTTATACAACACTATAACTCATAAAAGTTGTCCTTTAGATCTCCACCACCAGGGCAACAGGCCGCTCCTTCCAAACGCCTGCTCTTATGATATAGGGCCTAAGCTTCTTGTAACTGTCTTAACAACAACAATGGAACGTATAAACGTTCGTTTTAGTTTAACTAAATAGCTGTACATTCTAGCAATCAATTTGATTTTATTTTATTTGTACAGATGGACACAGAATTCTCGGTTGACGACTGTAGCGAAAATTCTCCGCTTATCACGACACCGAAGGATATAGTGACATCAACGTCATCTAAATCGCCAGATTGTATCCCGGCATCCATACAATCCGGTCAGAGGAAATGTCTATCACTACCCGTGGAGTTTATACTTATCTTCTATTTCGTGTCGGCCATGATGCTTGTACCGGTAGAGCAGTTATACGTATTTAAGCGAACATCAGGCGACCAGAATACATCAGTGACTGGCGGCAACCAAACATCTGATACCGGAAATGCAGATCAATGCCATAATGGAAACAATTCTTCTATAAAATCTGAAAGCGAGGCTCAAGCACTTTCAGCAAAATGGTTGCTATTATTGACTTTATCTGAAAACTTCTGCGCCATGATTTCAACGTGCCTCCTAGCCGCAATTATTGACACTAAGGGGAGAAAATTTGGTCTCCTTATTCCTCTGTTCGGAACACTGAGTAAGGTATTTGTATTTATGGCTGTTGTGTGGTTTAAGTTACCCCTGGTTGTGCTACTGGCTGCTGATGTGATTGAAGGCTCATCCGGCTACTATGCCACTGTTATGTCTGCCGCTCTGGCCCACCTGGCTGACAGAACAAGGTCGACGAGGTCACGGTCACACAGGATCACACTGGCACTGGCTATTAACGGGATCTGTATCGGACTTACCTATCTTATCGCCGGGTTTATTATCGATATGTACGGTTTCCTTTATCCGTTACTTGTGAGTCTGTTCGTTTTAATTGTTGCAATACCTTTAACCATTTTCACGTTACCCGAGACTCTAAATAAGGATAAAACAACAGACGCATTAAATATGAGTAAACTGTTTTCCACGTTTGTCGTGTATGCCAAGATCACCACCAGGGGGCGCCGCTGGAAACTGATCTGCCTTGCTTCAGCACTTTTCACTTTTAACCTCGTGGTGACGGGTCGGGGAAGTGTTCAAACTCTATATCAATTATCAGCCCCGTTTTGCTGGACAGCCACAGAAATTGGTTATTTCGGCGCAGCTCAAACTATTGGACACCAGTTTGTTACACTGGTGTTTTTCCCGCCTTTAAGAGTTTGTGTGTCAGAAATACCACTGGCAATACTTGGAGCTCTTTCCAGCATGGCATCGTGTCTGCTACAAGCGTTTGCAAACAATGGTCTCATGATGTATATGGGTAAGGATGTTTTCGGTTTTTAGCAATAAAAAAATTTCCTTCGTTCGTGCTAGCCCTAAATGACGTCTTATCTTCTCCATTTTCTTTTGGCCATTTTTGTTCTTCACCGTAGCCGTATTCTCGGGGCTAAATTTTCGACGTCTTTGAAATGAAAAGCGAATTTCTGGATATTGATGGCTTGTTTATGTGAAATACGGACGACAAAGTATCGGAAATGACTGAGACCTAATGCTTCTAGGCACATATGGACAGAAAAATAATGCGCCCCGTTATGACAATGATAGCTGACATATAAAATGGCCAAAAGAAAGTGGGGAAGGTAAGACGTCATTTAGGGCTAAGTTCGTGCCGAATTTGGCTCTTATAATATGTCTTTTTCCAGATCAAGATCTTCCTCAAGATTCTTCAGCATCACATTGAGTATGCTGAAAGCTTTCGATTTGTGTATGTTTCCATGGGGTTTTATAGGCCTAATGTAGGCCTACTTATGGTTGTTTCGCTCATGACAGCGTGTCAGACCAATATGTGAAAAGACTCCCCCGCCCCTCCCTCGACGCCACTGCCAACATGCAGACAAAGACAACACATCACAATCACAGGAAGCCGTACAAATACAAACAGATTGGTTTCGTGTTGCACTTTTGCTCTGAGAACGCCAAGACAACAACAACCTTTTGAAAACACTGACTTAATAATGTATATGAATATTGGAGTTTGCTTTTATTATGAAAAAAAAGTTCTACGCAGTGATTCTTTCCTCTGTTTCCGTTGTTTCAAATCTCACGGATCTCAGCTGTGTGATAGTAAAACTAAAAGCTGACCATGAGCATTAATCGTGGTTAAATAATGGACGGTAATGCCAAAAGGCTTATTGGTGGATAATCTCGTTTACACTTTGATGTGATCTTCGTGCTGCTCTTGTAGATAAGAGGCAACAAGAAGCCTGTCTGTTTTATGATGTTTTTGGATGGTGTTTTGTGTAAACATTTTTTCTGTTGCCAGGGTCGTCCTGGGAGGTTGCTCTTCATATAAATAATTTTTTCTTAAATATGGCGGTAAACTGCAAGCAAATTAACACATTAAGGTGCAGCTATCAGTTTCGGGTAAGCTAATTAAATCTACTTCTGTTTTCAGTAACGGTCGTTGGCGCTTTCCAAATGTTTGTCCCACCAACGATCAAAACCGTGATGTCATCCGTGGTGGAGTCACGTGAACAAGGTGAGTCATTAGAAATAAACAAATGATTTTTACAGCGAGCTATAAACAACTAGGTCTTTATGTTAAACTCCTGATACTCTCTTAGAAATATTGGTTCTTTGAGAGTTCTTTATAAAAATAGGGATGTGGAGGAAGTTGGGGGAGGGGGGTCTTTATGGAACCATAACGACAAAAATGAGTTTTTTTATATAAAAACAGAGGGAAGAATACTTGGAACCACCAGAGCCATGACTGAAGAACCTTAAAGGATTCCATTACAGCCATATCTTTCTAAGAGTGTAGAAAAAAGAGTTCGAACTGTAAAGTCTTTTAAACAGCTACCTCATAGAATAAAAAGCTACCCACTTTAGATAAACAATAGATAAGTTGTTAGTATTGGGATTAAAACGCTACCTGTAAATCTTGAGAAAATAATAAAGTTGATAGAGAAACAATGACTTAGGTTATAATAAATAAGCGACTTTATTGACAAATTTACAACATAATTACTCATGTCAAACAGCCACAAAATGTCTCTTTTAAATTTTTAATTTTTCCACGAATGGATCTCATTATCCGCGATAATTTTCCCTGATGAGGGGTGTTGTGACTCCTGGAAAGATTTAATCCAATCGTCCGTTTAACTTCCGGTCGAGCCTCAGTCTGGGTCCGATGTCTTGTTTCATTATGCTGTAACGGATATATGGTACTGTAAATATTCTTTCTATTTTCATGGCATCTCTGACTATAAACATCAACGGGATTTTGTGACCGTAGATCGACTACAGTCACCCCTAAAAACAAACAAATGAAAGGCAAGGTTTAATTGAGCAGTTCCTGCTAAACCAAATTTTTCAATAACACAACTTCCAAAGCTTGTCACTTAAAACAAAAGTGTGTGACTGGCAACGACGATAAGAGAGTTGTTGTTGTTGTTTTTTGTTTGAGTGGCGGCTCCAAACGATAAGAGAGTATTCCCACGGTAAGCGGTGTATCGCGGACAATGTTATACATGATATAAACTATTTATTTCAGCCTATGCAGCTTTCAACTATGTTGTGGTAAATCTCCGTTACCCCCTGTTGAAATACCGACAGCTTGGGTTTTGGCCTAAAAAAAACTCGTCTGTCATGAAATAGTAATAAAAAGATAGGCAATCCATGCTTGACTCAACGTTTCTATCTAATGATCAAACCATCATCAAGAGAAATTAAACAAGAAACAGTAAGGTATATAGGTCTACATACAGAAACATTACAATGAAACAGTGCAAAACGAAAGAAAAATTAAAATTTTAAACTACACACGTATTCTCTATCCAAAGGGTTAATCACACAGATTCCCAATGATTCCAGATGGATTTAAACACATTTCCATACAGGCCTTCTGCATTTAATTGATTTTAACTCATTCACACAAAAAACAATCCGTATGAGCTTACCATGGTAAGGGTTAAAGGGCGGATCCAAATATTCTGATAATTCATCTCTCCCAAACAATCGATCCGAGTTTTGAGACACCTTCCGTGAAAATAAACCTGTCCTTCCTGGAGAGTCTACTGTACTCCTAAGGTCCGGCTCTAAAGAATGTAAAACAAAGTTTGAATTATTGCTGTCGTCATAAAAAGTCATAGATTTTCTTTCAACTAATCTTTTCTAACGTTCAAATTTTTTTCGAAAAAAGAGAAGAATTATACACAGAATCGTCGTCTCTTATTTGTATTTATTTTATTTTATATGTGGGGAGGAGGGGGGCGTTGTATAACGCACTTTTGTCACTGCTACTTGTATAGAAATCTTACAGAAAAAGGCTCACCAAAGAATCGAACACGCGAATTATAGTCTCATCGATTTTTAATACGAAATCACAGAAGTAAAACAATTTATACGGACACTGTATATTGGGTTGGTTTGATTTGTGTTGAATGTCGCAATCGATGGTATTTCACGATATCACTTCGGATAACCACCCCACGACACCCAGCTAATTGGACTTCAATATAAATCTATAGAAGTAAGTTGCATCTCAGAAGTTCAGGTAAGATTAACGTTTTCAAACTATATGACCTGTTACTTGGATACTGCTAGGGAAATGCCTCAAAATGGTTATGTGGATTCGTTATCAACGTAAACCACTGCTGCTTCCAAACATTACTTTAGGTGGGATTTCCATTGTAGAGGAAAGGTGGACAATACTGCAGTAATAGAACAGAAATTAAACTTTTACCTTTTGTGTGCCTCTTGGACTTAGCAGATATTCTTTCAAGGATAGCCATCTCTCTATCACAGTGACGTGTGTGTCTGTCATTAGGGCGTGTAGCTCTTTCCTGGGGATATTTGTCTCTTTCATTGAGGCATCTGTGTCTCTCATTGGGGCGTGTTTCTCTTTCCTTTTGGCGCGTATCTCTTTCATTGGGGTGTGCGTCTCTTTCCTTTGGGCATGTATCTCTTTCATTAAGGCGTGTGTTTCTTTTATTGGGGTGTGTGTGTCTTTTATCGAGCTGTGTGTCCCTTTTAGTGGGGCGTCTGTCTCTTACATGTGGGCGTGTGTTTATTTCATTGGGATGTGTATATCTTTCGTCAAGATGTGTGTCCCTTTCATGGGGGCGTGTTTTTCTTTCATTGGGGTGTGTATGTCTTTTATCAAGGTGTGTGTCTCTGTCGTTGGGGTCTGTGTCTCTCTCATTGGGGTGTGTGTGTCTCTCATTGGGGTGTGTGTCTCTCTCATTGGGTCGTGTGTCTCTCTCATTGGGGCGTGTGTCTCTCTCATTGGGGCGTGTGTCTATCTCATTGGGGCGTGTGTCTCTCTCATTGGGGCGTGTGTCTCTCTCATTGGGGCGTGTGTCTCTCTTGGTCTTAACTTGTGTTTCCAGCTGCTCTGTCTGGCTTGAAATATCTGAAATACATTTAAAATGCTCAATATATATGCTTATTTGCTGTAGGAGAGAATTTTTTTTAAATCGGGTCTTTGGCATGTACTGCTGATGAAATGATGCATAGACTAAGTGATTATTATTATTATTAATATGACGTGCAATCTCATAGATACTAGTTTACCTATATTAGACTTAATATACCTATACAATCTATAAACAGTGATAATATTTCCCTCACCATGGTCAAAAGGTAGGTCTTCAACTAGGTCACAGTCAGAATCAGAACCACTCCAGCTTATAGTTTGTGCGTTTTCCGAAAACGTTTCATCATCACTGTCTGGGGACTGCTGTGAAGTGTCTTGTTGCACTTGCGCAGTCCGGGTTAAGTTCGAATCATCGGTTCCTCTGTGAATGGTGGCTTTGCCAGCAACTTGCTGTTTGCTTCTTTTGCTTTCTGCAGCATCTTTCTTTTTGACCGTCTGTTTGACTTGTTTTCTCGACCACGCATTATGTTCTAAAACAGAACCGGAATATGCTTACCCGCATGTTCAGCGGCATATATGACATTCATAACTTTACATTTTAAAATGTTAACGCCGTTTAAAACTGGATTGTAGTACTTGGAGTTGTATATGAAAGCAGATGTTTGAATTTTTTTTATTTTATTTATTCGGGCAGAAATGTACAGTCAGAGTATCAAGAGAGAATTTACTAGTTACACACAAAATGTCATAGACTTAATTTATATAACCTAACTTAAATTATATAGGTTACAATAGGCAGCACATGTTTAAATTACCACAATCAAGCGGCAGGTCTTCTGCTTTAGCGCAGTCGGATTCAGAATCGTTGTCACTCGAGCTGATGGTATCCCTTCCGTTTTCCTGTTTACCGGGTAGTCGTTTGGCAGATTGGAGCACCTGGGCATTATCATCTGAAACAAAGCAAGCGTATTTAATCGTTTCTGTTTAGTACACTTTTACGATAAATGGGATAGATTCGATTATCCTTTTACAGTTATTGTGAATATCGACCGACGCTTGAGTTAGAGGTGTAGACCAAATGTAAATGCTTACATCAAATTTAAAAGCATAGAAAAGCGAGGTTCGATGCGTTTCTACTTTTGCCAGATGACCTCCGTCACATTTATGGAAATGGTAAGACTATTATCTGCCTTCTATGAACATTCACTACTGAAAACTATTTTATTAATATTGTCAATCTTTATGTTAAACTTACATTGGTCTTGAGGTAGGTCTTCAGCTATGGCACAATCAGAGTCAGAATCACCGTCATTGAAACTATTGGACACCAGTCCTTTCTGTGGTCCGTGGTTTGACTGCGAACGATGAGGTGGAAGATCATGTCTACCTGATTGTCCTATTTCTGAAAAAGTAAAACAAAAAACATAGTGGGGTGTAAACAAATTTAATATTCTTGATATCTTTATAGGAGAATAAAGTGACTTTGAGAATAATTATGAAAAATCACCTTTATCGCGTGGTAGATCATCTGCTATGGCGTTGTCTGAATCCGAACTGTCCTCGTGTGCGGTCACGATCTGTTTTGAGCCATTCTCTTTCTCGTTACATACCTCTGCACCACAGTATGATTGTTGGGTTTTCCTCTTAACTTGTTGGTCTTTTAAGGCCTTAATAATAGCCAGTTTTTCCCAGGTGACAAAATATCTGTCGATGAAGCCAGGTTTTTCCATTAAATCAAATCGGTTCATCCGGGTAGGTTTCAGTATGCGTCTTAACTCTTTTCCTACTGAGGTGGGACATTCCAATGGCTTCGTTGATTCTGTTTTCGGTGTCTTTTTTAATATTCCTTTCAAATTTTGTCCAATTAATTTCGCTGATTCTTGAATTTGTGGATCATCTTTCCCTTTACATGTTATGCAATTGACGTCACTTAGCATATTGTCCTGGGACCCTTGAGCACCAACAGTCCCCTGCTCGCTATTGTTTGTGGGGGTTTTATCTTGTAAGTCATCGGTTTTCTGTCTCAATGTGTTCACCTCGTTCTGTCCGTCTTTAGCTGTTGTGGGCGGTTTTCCTGGTTTCTCTGCTGTGTTCACTGATTCGCTAGACTTGGCTGTGCTGGCGTGGTTGGCTCTCGGCTCTGCAGTAATGATGGTGGTGTCCCGCATTTCTCCACGTCTATCTTTCTGAAATACGTCGTCACTTTCTCTTGATGTATTACATGAATCCAAATCTGCTCCGCCAATGATTACTCTTTTACTTCCATTATTATTATCATCGGTTACTTTAAATTTGTTGTTTCTTAGGGACATGTCGTTAGTTTCAGAATTCTGAGAGACTTTAAGTAGTGGGACACTGACGCCTTCATTTCCTATGGATGTGTTAATAGACATGGCTATTTTCTCGCCAGTCTTGACGTTTAGTCCTTCCAATAGTCCACTGGTCTTTAGGGAAGTAGTCGTTTGTGTGGCATCCATGGATGCCCTCTTTCCACCGACAGAAGAGGTGATCTCCTGTACCAGTTCCTTGGAATGGGTCATGTTTATTGTGGTAACGCCTTTGTTCTTATTTTGTTTGGTTCGTGTATCCTTTGTAATGGCTCTAGACGGATCGAAGTGGGAATCAGTTGCTAATTTCCCTTCATATCCAGTTTGGTTTTCCATATGCTTAACATCATGACCGCGTCTAAAAAGTCTCCCTTCTTCTCTGTCAACTTTGAGAATATCATTGAGTGTTGTACCAGAAGGAATTATCTCCCCTGGCTCAATAGTAAAGATGGACATCATGGATGCTAGCCGATCGATTTTCTGTGGCCTGTTAAGGGCACAACGCTTCGTTGCTACGGTGGTTTCTCCCAGGATCTCAGCTGCACTTCTCACTCGCGTGGAAGTACTGTACCACCGGACTTGGTCTGTCTGGCCAATGTTCACCCGGTGTTCCGTTCTTGTTTTGAATTTTGTCAGAACAAGGGAATGCTGTGCATCTGTGAAATGAATTCCATACATAATATTATAAAAGGTAGCCCAAACTGAACTTAAATTAGCTCACACTTTTAAAACTACTTAATTCCGCAGTATTTCGTAATTTTTGTTATATTTCCTTTTCGGGAAGAACATGGCTGCTAATGTTTGGTGGACCTCGTTGACAGAAATATTGATATTAATATGTAATGGGTGATGTTTCTCTTACTTTGTTATAGCTAGTCATATATTAATGGGTAATGATTAAAGTGAAATGGCTACATCACTTCCATTATTAAAAGGCATTAATTTATTGTTATTTGTCTAATTAAAAATTCAAAACAACACAAATATAGAATCCATTAACTGGTAGTTTATGTGTATGATAAATGGGCACGTATTATTGTCTGCAAAATAGTCTATAACTTAGAAAAAAATTTTTAGCAATATAATCTATCGATTTACCCAGATTTTCTCCCGGTCGGATCACTTCTCCTGCCTCTTTCATCCTCTCTTGATCCGCACGTCCCATTCCAATGTTTAAATGGATTTGTTGATATTCAACGTCCACTTGCGTTGATAATTGACACCAATGTCCTGACATTTGGTGATTAAAAATCTTGAATTATGATTCAATATGCCAAATTAAGTTCTGAAAACAAACAGAAAGACAGAAGTTGAAATTGAAAGTATTTTTTTTGGTCCAGTTACAAATGCCTTGAAATTTAATCATGTTTGGTGAGTGTAACTGTATTTATTTGTGAGAGGTGCTGCATGTTCTTGGTTCGGCCGTAATAGTTTGAACAACAATTGATTCAAAATTATTACCAAGGAGAAGATACAGACTGAACTAGTTAAGTGTAGATGTTGATCGAATATCATGAAAACCAATGTCTTCAGCTAAACACGAAAGAAACACGTGTATATTTTATTACAATGACTATCAACATCTGGAGTCCTTCGCAAAGCATACGTAAGTTTCATTCATCGTGTAAATATCATAGCGACCAGTACTAAACACATCACGCCAACTGAGATGGTTTGTAAAACGGAGCCCTGAACAAGACAGAGACCACAAAATATGTATGACAATTCTGCCTTTACTTCTGGCTAAGTTGCCCTTCTGTAAAGGCATACATTCATGTAATTTCAAACAGGTTATACTATATAGGACTTAATGCCAGTTCGCATTGTTGCCAGACTGTGCGTATGTGAGCAGAGGAGGGCTCGCTTTGTCAGTTTGTGGTTTGGTAATACCTTTAATTGCATTTCTAAGGCGTAAACAGTAATTGATGAGGCTTCAATACGGGACTGCGCACTTATTCCTTTCGCTTAAAACCATAAAAAGGACAAACTGGTTTAAGCAGGAAATGACAAAGTAATAAACACGCCGTCATCGATCCGTATTTCCAAAAAGACTACTGCCGAAGAAAGATGAGATTCTCGACACGATGATAAACTTTAAGGCTCAAAGTACGAACTGAAAATCTTGAAAGCAACCAAGAAGATATAGCTTTACTTTTTACGACTGATCAAAGCTTGTTTTTAAATCAGAAGAAGGAAAAAATGTCGAGCATGCCATTGGTTCAACTGTCAGAAGCAAGGCTGACGAGTTGTCACTGGTCACTGGGAATTTAACATTTTATACACCTTAACAAACTACTGCTTCTACCGTTAATTCGTATTTATATTTACTTTATATATTGAGTAGAATATTACCAGTAAATGAATCAAATAGTCAACCTAAAAGAGACTTACCTCAAATATAAGCTAGCAACGACTGTACGTGTTACACTTTATCTGTGGGTTGTTCTGTCCGTGGGCTGTGATTGTGACGTCATAAACGTTAAAGGTTAAGTTAAAGTTATGACATCATCAATATATGTGTTCCTTGGATTAGGAAACCTTATACGCCTTTCGTGTTGCGCCATGACGTTGCGTCATAATGGAAGTCTGGGAATGCTGTACGTCAAGGGAGGTTATGTAATCTTTGTTACGCGTTCCGCTCCCATTCTTGATTGTGGCGCTTTTAAATGACGTCACACACATATATCAATTGTTACGTTACAAATAAGTCCCATAATCTCGACGTGTTTGATGTCAAAGGACCACTTGACACGTCATTTCTTTACATTACGAGACTCACATTGAATTGTTTTTTAAGCGATTCTTGAATCTGGATAGTGGATGTGAGTATTATGTTTCTGTACTCAGCAGTTTGTAGCTTATGGTCTCTGCGTTTGGAAGAGCCTGGCCAACGTAATATTTAAATGATCAATAATTTTCCAATTTATAACGGAATGTCTTCTTTTGAGGCTTTATCGAATGTATCATACGAGTCTTTCTTCAGTAATTACTATATTCTTGTTACACTGGTATTTCTTCTTTTTTTTAAATTCTCTATAATATAGAAATATTAAGAATGTAATATTTATCTTGTAAGTTACAGTTTGGATAAAAATTAAAGGGTTGAATACTGTTTATCTATTCATTTGTGTAACTTAGGTACTTTGTCAGTGGTTTTACCATTTCCAAATCTGGGCCAAAAAATAATAAACAATGCACAGATTAAAATGATGTAGCAACCATTTATCCAAAATTCATTCAGCGCGCAATTAATGAAATACTTTAGGTGTGTGTTCAACATAATCGATAAACCCGATCCGTCATTTTATTCAAGCTCAGTGGTGTTATCAATTTATTTGAGAAACTAAATTTTTTTGAAAATTACTTAAAACGGTAGTTTGGTTAACACGTTTTATTAACCCTGCTCCACCAAATAAGAGCATACACTTATCATGATGGGGAGAAATCATTGTTTTGATGTCAAATGTCAGCGGAGTTATCAGTCAATCGTGTAACCAAAAATCACGTGACACCATCGACTAAACAGCAACGCCATTGACAAGACTATAACACCATAGGCAAGAAAGGTTATTAGTGTGAGGACTGTATTGCATGGTGAATAGATAGCACTACTGATTGACAACAGACGTCGATGTTAGTGTGAGGACTGTATTGCATGGTGAATAGATAGCACTCCTGATTGACAACAGACGTCGATGTTAGTGTGAGGACTGTATTGCATGGTGAATAGATAGCACTACTGATTGACAACAGACGTCGATGTTAGTGTGAGGAC
>JAVFBX010199863.1:0-12700 GCA_034783855.1 Mopalia kennerleyi | reverse complement strand
CTTTGATAAAATAAAATGGAAACCGCCAGAAAAGAAATATTTCGGTTACGTAAAATTCTAGTCATTGTCCACAGTTTATCTAAAAAAATCAGAGAAAAATCAAATACATTTTTTGGTAGGCCGGCGATAGCGGGGGATCAATTTCCTACCTCCACTTTGGGTTGAGATAGGCGTCCCGGGACGTAGGGCTAAGGCGAAGGAATTAGCCTTATACATTGCGCTAAAATAGTTGCAGCTTTAGTTGGTGGTTCGGTCATTATGAAACCATTTTATACACTTATCTTGATAATCAAATTCAACTTTATCTATATTAATAATACTATACTCCCTCACTATTTGCTATAACATTTGCACAGATCAACTGGTTTCAGAAAATGATAATAGATCCGCAAATCTCAAAGATGGCCAGATTGATTATATTTAAATATCACAGATAAACAGACAATATGGTCCAAACGACACGCCTTATAATGCAATGTCGTTTGAGATCTGGATCATGCAGTCACTTCAATCTGGTGTGACCAGTTTGCTTGGCATGCTTTATATAATTATATTCCAATAGCTGGAAATAATCAATAGATTTGCTATCCCCATACTCGGGTTTACAGTTTGCCATATATGGTGTAATTTGCGTTCCAATCAGAAGCAGGCGGGAACTGTAAACCCGTTTATTGTACAATGGCGAGCACCTGTAAACTCCGGTTACACGAACTATTATTTTTATTTAAAAAATATATTACCAACAGCCTTTTTGAAATCGATGTCACACAGAAAGTATTTTCGTCGTCATCGAGCAAGTCTTAAATCGCGACATCTTGTTTCATCTATAGGGACAAATTGCCATTACAATTTTGTTTCTTAAATCCTCGTTAACTAAAGACACAGCCATGTTAAAACTGTTCATTTAATGTAGCGAATGGCATTTATGTTTGTATTAATATAGTGGGTTACATGGCCTCGTTGATGTCTCTGTATGCCCTTCAAATAAAAAACGGCTATTACAATATGGTGTGTTATTAACAAGACACTTCGCTACAATTGGCATCAAGACATTCTTCAGCAGCAAGACTGAAGATTTTCTTTCACTCCATGTTGGTTGATTCCAATAGTCTATGACCCTGCAACAATAAATGTGACAATCCTGTTCAGCAAATTGTGTCACCGTGTGTTTCCTGTTCCCCTCAATAGGGAAACTCCTGACATTTGTTGTCTTTATTTGTGGTTCTCATAAATAATAACGAATAATTATTAACGTGTGCTTTTTATTTAATTTTTTTAGATATGTGTTTGAAGCTGGTTTTCTTGTGGTCATTATTTATTACCAATTGCTTAGGTAAGTAACATACGAAGCTGAAACACAATTAAATTAATTTACGTAAATGTATGCAGATTTATTAATGATAACAATGTACCTCATTCTTATTTTATTATTTCCAGACTGTAAAACCATCTGTTCAAGTAGATAATTGTATAGAGTAAAGCTTCACAGTTGTTTTAGGAGGTTTTATAACATGATCTATAGACGCTAAACGGCACACTGTATACTAAGCTAATATGACTTAATTTGGGGTGAAAGGCTTTACAATGGAATTCTATTATCTCCCCTTGTTTAGGAATTACTATTCAGCAAACCCCAGTAAATGGCGTGTTAAAGGTTTTGGTATCTGGAGAATATAGGATTGTATCGGAGCCTCGTTTGGTTACATTTAATACAACCGAGCTGAAAGTGCTATGTCGCAGCATGGGACTGCCTGCGTAAGTTCAATTATATTTTTACTTAATAAGTTAGAATGAATAATTGTCTTTTATGTTTCGATGTACATAAACGACTAAGAATAAGTTAGACTTCACAAGCGTGAATTCTCAAAGTAAAGTAAACTTCAACAAAATAAACATATTATTATTGAGTTCTTAGTGAAACTATTTCGTAACATATGATACAGGCTGGACTATGTGTTGCCAGAATTATAAAACTATGGCTCATCTGAAGTTAACAATTCTATGCGGAATGTTAATCAAAACATTTTCAACGTTTGTCATTGATTTTTCCGTAATCTTCAACCCTTTCACGCGCCGAGGTTGGTTTTTTTTTGTTAAGCATGGTACAGTTTGTTGTGTGATCTAAAATCAAATGCAGTTTGTTTCTATTGACTCGCCTGTTTCTGTCCAACTGACTCCTCTTTGTAATTAGTATTAATTGCTTTAATACTAATTATGACTACTGGCTGCCAGTATTAATTGCTTTAATACTAATTATGACTACTGGCTGTCTGTGTAACTATATACAGATCAATTACAATAATTTATTGTTCAAATATATAGTAACGTGTTATAATGTCGTTAGGGACAATTACAACGGGGTATTCGTCATTCAACTATTGACTTTTTTAGCGACACTATATAATTAGCATGGAGCACATCTACGGATACTCTGGAAGAGTATTACAATACTTATAACTCAGCGCAAACAATTCAAGACGGATTATCTTTTCAGATCCATTAGTGTTCAAATGACTGTTGACAATAAAAAAAATTGTTGGCAACAGTCTTAATAGTTCTCGAAGAGCTTTCTGTAGCCAGCATTACTGAATATTGATGCTTAACGACTCGATATATGTTTGTCATTGTACTATTGCTGCAAGTTTGAGATAATCCAGATTCCTTTTAGTTACTTCAGATTTCTTTACATTTTTGACGGTAACTATTTGGCTAGTACTTTATGACAGCTTACTGAGGAATAACAATTAAGTTATACCTTGTGACAAGATATAGATGTGGTACAGTCATTCTAGCGCGGTGTCAAGCCATAACTGATCAATCAATAACACAGCGGACACAGGTAAGACCAGACGTCCTTTAACCAGAAGTGTGCAGTTTAGTATTCAGTAGTTTACACGGTAGTGTTCCCTCGCCCACGACGTTGGGTGTAAGTTGTGCGCAGTCGCTCTGCAGAAACTGATATGGGCTCTTCTAGTTAATGGAGTTCTGGTAATACATAATCATGAACTCCAGCTACTGACTTCAAACCGCCTACTGCGAGACCTTGTCTAAACTGTTCAAATGTGTTGAGTTATGTTTATCTTGTCTGATCATATAGAAATGCAAACATAAACGAAACTTTGTATGAGACCCAATATTTCGTTTGCACATATTTTAAGAACTGCTCGAAACCTTTGTGTATTGCACAATGTTCACATATATATTGCTGTGAATTATGGGATGCAATAAGATTGATTGCATTAACAAACTTAAAGTTACTTACGAAAACTTATTAACCTTTCATTTAGATGCAGTGCTAGTGCTAAGTTTGCCTCTTACAATGTAATGTCATGTTATATCATAAGAACGTGAGATTTCTGCATTATATCTCAGGTATAAAATGTTTGGCGGCAACGTTTGTATTCTTAAAATCTCGCAGATTGCTGTCTTGTCGTGTAGTGCTTCCGCTAATTGTCATTTAAGGTACATTTAAATGTATTTTTATTGTCGACAAAGTCAATTTTGCAAATATATGTATATATGCGTGCCAATAAAACACTCACGGTGGGTTGTGACCCGGGCTTAACCAGTTATACACTCCCGAATCTTCGCATGGGAATCAACATAGGGGTCGCTCGTAAAGCACTAAAACGTATTTGAAAAGCATTGTTTTCCTCAATTGTACGTTATATATATATTACTATATATGGAAAAGGGTTCCATAATGACTTAAATGTTCTATGTCATGTTAACAACTTCACTGAAAGTTCCAGATTTACCTATCTGTAAATAAGACATTTCAGTTATCACTATCTTAAACTTTAAATGTTTAACTTTAAGTAAACGGGATAAAGAAAAAACGTTTCATCCATTTTGGGGTGTAAGTGCATTTTATAAAAATGTAATTTTGTGTAATGTTTTAGGGATGATGTATCAGTTGAGAGACGAATGTATAATGCAACTCAAGGAGGGGCACCTCCAGTTATGTTAGACCTGGCCTGTCAAGGGAACGAGACACACATCGATCAGTGCAGTAAACACAAGATTGTTGATGAATCTTACCTTGCGAGAAAAACTATTACGCTGTCGTGTCATGGTAAGACTGCATCTTGGTAAATTCTACTTAGTGGTTAGCAAGTGCACTTACTACTCCTACTTCGATGTAGCGCTCACGGGATCTGACGACCATCTGGTATATGAGTGAGTCACACGATGTGGCTCCGGCAACTATAGCAGTGGTTTTCACGAAGTTTTCTCCCGGCGTTCCACCGTAATTAGGCAAGGAAAAGTGTGAAGTGGATAGTCCGTGGTCAAGTGAAATACCATTGAGTACGACATTAAACCGCAGTCAAACAAACCTTATAGTTGAAGTGGGTGCTCAGCTTGAGAATAGATATGCAATAACCTTTCGGGACCCACAATACCGTCAGCCAGAAAATAGCATCGAGAACAAGAGAATGATTGATGTTTGTATTAATTTGAAACTGCCCTGGTGAACATTTAAATGGTCCATTTTAGAACACGGACGCGTTCTGATTAACAAGCGTACACAGTAACACATTTATCTCAATGTATTATCAAGCTGTATTCTCAGTAACACGTGTGCTTCACCTGAACCAAAGCCTATATATCTATTATTATCGATATACAAACCATAAAGCCAGTGTGACTATATAAATGTTCATCTTTTTCTAGAGTTGGAAATGAAACTGATGTTTGGGACAAACCATTCGGGATTAGTGGTCGCTAAACAAGGCAATCAATACTACCCAGTTTGTGCCGAGCCAATCTTGATGCCTAACTCGATATGGGCTGGGGCATTCTGTCGAGCACTAGGCTTGCCAAGGTTGGTATATAATTATCTTGACTTTGAATTTGTGTTCCATACTTAAATTTAATTGTTTTAGAGAAAGTACTTGCTGGCCTCATGGATAGCTTTATAAGGTAAAGTATTGTGACTAATCAAGAATATCATGAGCCACACTGCCGTCATAACAGGTAAATAGGCCCTATAGTGAAATCTGCGTCCACCTTTGTCGGAAATGATTCATACGGTTCGCCTAGGTCAATGATACAACTCTATTGTTGTTCCGATACGACCCCTGCCCATCCTACCTCCACACCAACCCCACCCCATCTCCCTGCCAAAAGCATATTAAATCGTCGATCAATAAGTGACAGAATTATAGCCAAGAATCTGCGTGATTTGGAATTTCGATGCCAGACTCGTTTAAAAGTCCTTTCCTTTAACATTACACTAAACCACTCTTTCCATTGCCGACGCTTTATTAAACAAATAACACACCCAACTCACTGGAACTATAATACTTAATTCGATAAATACCATGGGTTTAAAATAGGCCTTTTAAAATAGGCATTGCCACGGTAAAAAAATCCCGCCCAATGTTGTTGACGGAAGAGTTCTGTCCCTTTAATATTTTAATACATCTATTTATCATTACTTGAGAATAAAACTCTTCAGTTTTATATTTCGTTAGTATTTATACATACTACAGTGTATACTTTTGGCATTTGGGGTAATGTTGTTTGTTTCCTATATATAGCTCTGTCATCACACCACGCCGATAGTGTTTAAGTTCAAAGTATTTCATTGAGCAATGTTTATTACGGAAATCAACTTCTAACATTGTTAAACAAATGTTTTCCATTGACAAATAATAATTCGCAAGTGTACTACAAATATCATTCCAAATTAGACAGCTTGTCATTGCCTTAGAGTCAAGTTTCTCAGATTTCAGTTTGTTTGATTGGGGTTTATCGCCATGCTTATTATTCCACTCATATATGGCTGCGTGCCAGCCCAATGAGAGGAAGCCACGTTCGATGTCACTGGCAAATATTACACAAGGCACAACAAACATGTGTGCTTCGTATCAACACCTGTCAGTGAAGCGAAACTAAAGATTTTATGCAAAGAATGTTCTATGAAAAGCGTATTGGAATTTTAATATTTTAATCCATCTATGTATCATTACTGGAGATAAAAACTCCTCAGTTTCTTTTTGAAAGTCTTTTAGTGTGGCGGGTCATTTAGACGCGGACTTCTTCAATATATTAATCCAAACTGTACTTAGAATTTGCTTGGGTTTCTTATAGTTCAGAAGCAGTTTCCGTATACGACGAGAAGTATTCTGATAGTGTTAATGTTACAAAAGCGGTAAAGATGACATTAGACTGTCCTGGAGACAAAACCTCAACTTGCGAGGTTCACACGGCACCCAGTGGAACATTTTGTCAGAGTTCAGAGTTCAGACCTGAATATTTGGGAGCCGTTCTCTGTACTGATACAGGTAAGCTGAATTCCCGTTAATTACCTGCAATCTTTACTGATTTAACTTACATATTTTGATCTTAATTGAACACCAGTCATAACAAAAGTAGTATGATGATACAAATTCATATTTTGTTATACTAAAGCTCCGGAGTATCGTCGCACCTATAAGCTTCCTGGCGACATTTGGCGACTTGAGATCAAGGTTGATGGTCAGTGGGGTGGCGTATGTGTACCTGCCTCTGGACTAGGTGAAGTGGCATGTAGATCGTTAAAATTACCCAGGTAAGATTATCACATGAGGATTAGTGCTAATTGATCAGTCCATCGTGGTTCAAGGACTCTACCGCTAATACATTTTGTAACCATCAAGTACCATCTAGCTTTTAACCACTGGGAACTTAGGGATAACCACGCACCATAACTGTCTTACCCGGAAGTGAGGAAGGGGCGCTACTCTCACAAGTGTAGAAAAAAATTGAAAATGTGATATGAGGGTCAACATAAAATTAAACATTTTTATTCATTTAAAAATGATTAAGTTTGTTAGTATTTTTATAATTTGTTTTATTTGGGTTACTGGCAGCTTTAAAAAGGGAATTGGATTGATCTACAACTGAATGATATCAAGGCAAAGTCCCGGTGTATTTATACAGTTGTGATTTGTCTTGCTACGACCGCACGATTTACGCCGTTTTGGCAGATGTCACTGCCTTTAGACATTCAAAATGGTACTAGGTTTATGACCAAGCTGTACATAAGCTATTAAACTATTAACACTAATTCTGTGACATTTGGCACACATGATGTTTAAGCCATTATGTAAAAAAACTGTGATGCAGTTTTGTAATATTAAACGGTGCCTCATTTTTTAAATTTATTTGATAAGAACGATGCTTGTGGATTTTTTGTCTTTCCCACCTTGGAAAGTCTTATAAAAATGTAAAATACAACTTTCAAATACATATGAAAAAATCAAGGACGAGGCACAGTTTACTAGATCGCAGTATGCACTTTACAATGGTACACATTTGAAGTTTCTCACATGAACAGTTTTCTAGACATACGACTGCTTAAAATGAAATGCCAGAAATAGGCAATTCAAGTTTTGCGACTTGTATATATGATCATAGGAAAACAAAATTATACACTGTAAAAAATATCACAGTAAAATTACGGCGATAGAACTGGCAGCACGTCTGCCATACACGTTTAATGTAGTGCTCAAGGTTAATTCACTTACATGGCGGCGGTTTATTTCAACAGTATGCCGTGGCTAATACAACTAAATAATGTGAAGTCATGTCCAAGTATTAGCTCTGTTGGAAAGATTATGTTCCTCCACTGCTATAAATAATATATAAATCCCTTACATACTTCTTACCTACATACTGCCCTCAGCCAGAGGGCCAACACTCTGCTGATGTATGACTGAGGCTACCAGAAAAAAAACAACAAACAACTACCTTGTCTGTGTTTTCAATGTTGAACACAAAGAAAGGTCCAAACAGATATGATAAAGCTGATAGAACAATAACACCGTCTATAATGATCATAAAGTTTTTCGCATTCATGGCAGTAACCCCTGTAAATACAAAAAAATGCTGTTTTAAACATTTCTGTTCACCGAAAGACAGACGTATGAAATCTTAGTTAGTTGTATTTTGTTTTAGTCTGTTTTTTTAATACTAATACAATGACACTTTTAAAACAATAGATAAAACACAATTTCAATATAAAAACACACAGGCTCATATTTGGATAGCTGTATACAGCTCAGCCTGTGTCCACTGGTGGGTGGTTGGAGGTAGCTCCTGTTGCCCTGGAGCCTGCGGCCGTGGCTAAGTGGTAGCGTGTGCGCGTACTAATCCTACTTCGAGGTACCGTTCACCGGATCGAGTCCGCCTGTCGACCATCAGGTATATGAATGAGTCACACATTGTGGCTCCTGCAATCGCGGGGGTGGTTTTTACGAGATTTCCGCCTGGGTTTCCATTATAATAACAAAGTGGATATGCGCACCGCGGCAGTGTGCCGTTTCTAAACTTATTTGCTTGCGTACACCACAACTCACAACCAATCGCAATGAAGCCATGGGACTCATCACGTGACTTCGTGTTGAACGCTGAAATATTTCATGTGGAGAAATTGCTGCGTATTTGGCTATACTTTAATTTTACACTTAAACTAGTCAAGATACTATATCAGATTACATTGCCCGACCCCGGCTCGAGTGATTTATTGCTCGTACTATTAAAGCAAAATCACGTATGTATTTATTAACAAATTTACCTATTAAAAAACGGTCCTTTCAATTTGGTCCAGCCGTGTTTTTGTTCGTTCACCGTGGCGTCAAGTGAGTGAAATGACCGTAAATACGGCGTAAAACTAAAACAAGTAAAAGAGTAATTTTTGCTTTCATGAATAGTGCCTACGTATGGATTTGTTTTTTTCACACTCATTGCATGTAGTATGGAGGCATTCAGCGGGAACTAATTCAAAAAATGTTATTAAATACTACAGCTTGAGATACAAAGAAAGACGTGCATACAATCTAGATCCGTATATGACATAGGCTTACCTCATGATAATAATACGGTTGAATTTTTCTTTATTTTGAAATTAATTTGTATTTATTTTATTGGCAGGCTCTACTTTCTTCTTATAATTGTTGGAAACAGTTTTCACTGAGTTCGACTCAACCTTGTTAAGTTGTAGTTACCGAGGAAAAATATTTAATCCGATTACCCACCAACTGATGTCAAAGGAATGGCAGCCGGTGAATTTTGTTTACATATGCACACATATTTAAATACTCTAATCCCTTAAGTACAGCATTGAATCCAAATCAAACAATAGCTAAGACTAATCTTATTGTCACATGAACAATGTTTGAGTTTTTGTATCATTTGGTGTCGATTGAAGGCTGTATATAAAATAACCAAACCCAATATGTATTATTTTTTAACTTAGCGACAGAAGTTCCAAGTTCGAATAGGCAATATATTTACGTTAGATCATCAACTTGAAAATGGCACGCCACAGAGCAGTGTTGTAAGTCCTTTTCTGTTCAACGTCCTGATAAATGGTCTAGCAGAAACACTTTCCTTAAATCATCCCGATATAAAACAGTCCCTATTTGCAGATGATGCAGCACTTTGGATATCGGGACGCTCAATTCAAAAGCTAACACATCGCATGCAAAAAGCACTAAATACAGTCAATAAATGGGCTAACGAATGGGGATTTAAATTCTCGGTAGCCAAGACGACCTGACTAATCTTTTCTATCAAAAGGGATGTTAATGTCGATGTCCTTTCGCAGTTGCAACAGCAACCGGATAAAGTAGTTACTAAAGAAGATTTCCCTTCAGCATGCGGTGTGACAGTTAAGTTTTCAGATCTTCCTATTGAGTTTTGTTTTGCAAGTGTTTTTACTAGCAGCGCTGTTGCCTCCATTCAGTCAGAATGAACGGATATAACAGAACATACTGCGGTAGATAGCTTTCCCACTTGTTCTAAGGTTGAAACTTTCAAAACTTAAAAGAAAAACAATGGAAAAGATGTAATTTAGAAGATGGTGTGCTGCATAGACAGGTAGTAATATAGGTTAGGTAAAGCGAATTGTCCAGGTGAGAGGTGCACAGTATCAAAGTTGCCGCTTCCTCGGTTATGGGCATCAGCTTGTTTTGTTTGTTTGTTTGTTTGGGGTTTAACGTCGTACTCAACGGTATTTCACTTATATGGCGACGGATTGTCCACTTCACACTGTTCCTTGACCTAGTTTGGTGGAAAATCGAGAGGAAACCACCCCCGCGATTCCCGGAGCCACATCTTGAGACACTCATATACCTGAGGGTCGACAGACGGACTCAATCCTGTGAACGGTAAATCGAAGTAAGCGTTAGAAAGTGCGCTGGCTAGCCACTACGCCACGGCCGCGGGCCCGGGCATTTACCGTGTAGTCTCGTTGCATCACGGCCATTGGAGGCACTCGCTTTTGATTACTCGTTGTTTGAAAAGAGCTCCGGCGGATAGGTCTTAGGTTTAGGTCGAAAAACAGTTGTCTTCCCCTTTAAGTGTTTTAGTCTGATTGCATGGGTTGGGTTTTATGGGCAAAAGTTATTTCCCTTACACCGTGTGAGGCTATGTCACAGGTTTGTAAAACACATATACACTTTTTTATATGCATATACAAGCGGTTTTTAGAGTTAAATAATAAAACTCTACTACACGAATTCAAACTAAGATTGAAATTCCGTATACCTTTGAATAAGGACTATAGTAGTAGGCTACCTTGTTTATATAACAAGGATGCCAGTTCAAGGATTCTCCCATTTTATTGTTCGTCATTAATTGACTCTGTGCAGAGCTAATTATTTTAATTGCATTATTATCTGTGTACTGTTTTATTGATGCGTGCAGAGTGCTTATTATAATCCACAGCAACGTTGGATATTATTTATATTGGGACCATTCGGGTGTCTAATGACACCTCTATTAGTATAGATAATGTTCAGTTTAAGTGTTATTGATGAACCAGTCATACATAATTATGCGGTGAGTTGTAAAAGAATCCTTGAAATATACACACAACCTGAATGCCCTATAGTGCGAATTGTAAAATTGTTTGTTTATTGTTCATCGTAGTTTGTTTCCTTTATTGACAGGGCAACAGCAGTTACTGCCCCCTACGTACACCTAAAGTGTGATAAATTTGTTGTTGTCGACATAAGACATTTTTTGACATTGGGTTTATAAAACTTTACTTAAAAGAACCCAAATAGTTCGTTATTCCTCGGGTCACATCGACATTTTTATATTACAGGGACTTGTTATCATATTGCCAATAAAATAATCCAAAATATGATAACTTTTGTTACAACTAAGTCTTATTCTGAAATATGGGTGACTATAAGTTGGTAATCCCCCAAAGTACCAAAACACATTATCTAAATCAGAAAAGGTGTTCTTGATTATTGGATATTTTCGGAAACATTTAAACGTAAAGTCACTTTTTAAATATAATTAAAACCAAACAAATTGATGTAAATTACGTCTTAGCTCTATAGCTATACCATGTAACTGACAGCGGTAAATGTGAGCATGGAAGACAGTTACGACCATGTATAGTAAAACATCCTCATAAGATGGCGAGGAAATGCGCGAAGTTGCGAATCGATGCACGAAGTGATGCTCGAAGTTGTGAAGCGATGCGCGAAGTTGCGAAGCGATGCGCGAAGTGATGCGCGAAGTTGCAAAGCGATACGCGAAGTGAGGCGCGAAGTTGCGAAGCGATGCACGAAGTGATGCGCGAAGTTGCGAAGCGATGCACGAAGTGATGCGCGAAGTTGCGAAGCGATGCACGAAGTGATGCACAAAGTTGCGAAGCGATGCACGAAGTGATGCCCGAAGTTGCGAAGCGATGTGCGAAGTATTTCGCCCTTTCTTCTTATATCAAAGAACCGTTTGTGTCGTCATGCAATTCCATATAGAACCATCTTCTTTTCTAAGGAACCCTCAAAGGACTATTGTTTTTAAGAGTGTTACATATAATAGATTTCTTTGTGATTGTATGGGGTGTTTTGAGGTCTGATTCAGTTACGATCTCGTGCAACTGATCCGGGCATTCACCATTTGAGCCGTTCGCTGAGCGGATCAGAATGTTCTCAGAGGGGTGGAGTGGGGCGGCTCTCCCGGGGGTGGAGGTAGAGGGGTGGGTCTCCCACCACAAACAATGACTTGCAATGTGCAGTAAGAAAATAGGCTACCGTGGTGATTTATTTTCGAACGTTTCGCTTATACAAGTGACACAGTAATACCGGCTCGTTGGTTAGCTTCCAGTCTGCGCGAACTGATCACCACTTAAATGTCGGGCCGCCTTGCTTTCAGAACGCAGAGATCCCAAGGTATCTAAATATAATGGCTCCACGAATAAACATGAAGTGTGATATAGCTTATGGTTATACACATTATCTTAACACCCAACCAGCTCCGCTTGATGTATGGATAATGGCATATGTAGCCTATATAGGCTGCATCATCGTCCTATGCAAGGGTCAGTATGTGTAAGACGAGACTTCCACAGAACTATCCCTCGCTGTAATTCGAAGGAAAAACGTGGCAAAAATTTTATTGGACTATCGTATAAACACGTAGGCCAATCAAAACGTCGTTTACACATCAAAGTCTACAGTCTGCGCCACTGCCACTTTACATGTCTGTGATAACGTCAGGACTCGTTAATGGGACTAAGATCGGGCATGTATATTACATATAAAGCCTATTTGTCATCCTGTGTTTAGACCATCTCTTTCTTATTCTAAGAAAGCCCCATTCTGATTGGGTAGAGCAAAGAGAGGTCCTCCGAAAGTAGCTGTTGTAAACTCTAGCTAACTCAGGTTTTATCGCCTATGGAGGCAAGGTAAGA